>JAJLUR010000072.1:0-34986 GCA_030674225.1 Blastobotrys terrestris | reverse complement strand
GTCCACGAGTCTTACTATGAATGATAACCTTGTATATTTCATTATATCGTTACTACCCAACTCCATTGTTATTCAGGCCCAACCCTTGTTAGCACCCTTTCCACCGGAAAGACGGAAGAGCGGCTTCTTCTGTTCTTTTTCGCGAAACTTCAACGGACCGTTGTATGAATCTGGTGCTTTCGAGTTTTGCCAGACCTTGTACGCCTTTCTCTGGGCTGAATCAAGAGTCTGTTCGTAGTTTCTATGCTTCACATTAATGTTCAAACTACCATCGTCTCCCATCTGGAATCTTTTTTGGTTTCCGAGAATCTCCTGGATGGCATCGTATACACTGATAAAAATTTTATAACCGAAGTACCCGACGACACCGACCACGGCTAAGATGGCAAATAAAATGATCGTAGATCTAAGCTTTGCAAAAGTTGAAGGTTCCGTTATTTCTGACATGAACAATGTGATGCAGGTAAAAGAAATATATACTCTCCTGTTTTTATGACGTCGAAATGAGTTGGGAAGATTCAAATCCGATCTGGCGGGGTAAAACGTGGGTAAAAATAGATACAACCGCGGTCATGGCTTGTGAACGTCCCAGCCACATTTACCCTTCTACAGTTCTGGTGGCGTCAGGAGGCTGTGTAAGTCCGGGCTACAACCGGTAAAGCTAACAGATTCGTAAGACTTGAATAAAGAACCATGGAACTATAGGCGAGATTACCCACAATTATGACTACGACTTTTGGTTGCTCTTCGCATGAAGCGGGCGTTTCCGGCTTAGTAAACTTTCCATCATACTCTGTGGAGAAATAAAAAATAAACAAAAATATGAAGTGCTGACACACTGGTATTTATATAATGTTTATATTTTTAAGCAGATGAAAATTTTAAAGCACTGTGTATGCATATGCATACGTGAAGATCAACGCGACGACATGTCGTATCCAGAGTAAAGACAATAGTAGCTATGCATTTTTATTATTATTTCAATTCATTTATCAACTACATCTTCGTCCATGTTTCTACTAAATATATACCTATTTGCGCGAATAAATTACTCATAGTGGTCAACTGGCTAACTCGGCTTATAGGGTGACAACAATTGTATTGATCCTTTTCGATTTCAAATAGGTGAGACTTATGAAAACTGCTAACTAACACACTCAGTCTGAATGGCGATAACAAGCAGTTATCTCAAGATTTTTTGCGGCTTATAATGGATTCCTTGTTCTACCCAGTCACAAAATTTGTAAAACTTCCCTAGATGATCTAACGGCGAACCATCTATGAAGTGGCGAACGCCCAAGAAACTTTATAGATAGTGTAAATTGTCCTTCCAGCTTGTAGTAGTAACGGATTGTGACCATCTTCTCCTCTGAGCTGGGGAGGAAATGGCGATGAGACTCCTAGGAGCTCTATATGTAAATGCATACTCATCTGTGCGCAGGCTGGTATGCATATGCACGACCCAGCAAGTTAGTGACTCATACAGTCTGTGTATTGCTGCTATGGACATATAGATATTAATATATTAGATTATACACTAGCAACAATTTCCGAAGCCTTTCGGAGACTCGAAACCATACGCTGACACTCCTTACGACGTTGCACAGTGTTTTCTGATTCTTTGAGGAGGTCGTCAAGTTCATCACTCGCGTATAATTTTTCAAGTAACTCTCTCTGAATCTCGTCCTTTGATTTTCGGACCAAGTTCAAAACAATCGCCTTTGGAACCATATCAATAACCGTTCGCTTAACAATATTGAAATATGAAGAAATAAGAAGCTTGATTACATCAGTTTCAGCTGTCTCCCGCTCAGATAAAGTACCTGAAGCCTTCAACACTGATGGGGGTGGTTCCATAGCGGCCATGCGTTTTTTGTTTTTAGATGAGAAGAAGGAACCGAAAAATCCACCACCCGACGATGAAGAGTCCGGCTCAGGAGATTGTGATTGCGCTGGAGTTAACGGTTTGCCTGTTTTGGGGTCGACCTTTGTAGCTTGTTGCGGATGTAACTTTTCGTTGACCATGTTCATGGCTTGGTGGCCGTTAATAAAATCTGGATGGCCCGTATTAACATACGAAGATTCCATATGCACCAAGTCGCTCACAAGCTTGTTGGTAGGTTGAACATTTTCCTTCAAGTAATTTGTAACCGTGTTGGCCAATGCCTCTCGAAGATTGGGATAACGTTTATAAATAGGCTTACTAAGGATATGATTAAGAATTCGTACCAATTCGTCATAAACCAAAGTAACACAACGAAGACTGGGCTCTTCAAATCGCTTGATTTGTTGCTTCACAATAACTTCAAAAGCTTGTGTACCCACAAATAATGACGGAGACGATCCAGAAGAGTTGTAAAGAATAGTCCTAATATCCACGTCTCTGACTTGGTCGAACGGATCCACAGCCCGGATGCCATTGGCATAAAGTTCGTGGAAAACAAAAGATATTCTTGCGCCACCAGAAAGTTCGTTAGTAGACAAATCCTGAGAATTCCCATCAAGGATAGTGCGGTATTCATTAGACAACTCAGTGATAACATTAAGCACCACATTCGATGGAGACCCTAAAAGTTCTTCTTCACCTCCCAATTGTGCCAACTCGACTTGATATTTGGATAGCGACGAATTGATTCGGGCCTTGATATCCGGAAGTGTCGTCTTGATGTGGTGCATCAAAATCATGTTGAGTTTTCGCGCCAAAAATGGAGTTCCACAATATTGGGCTTTAGCTCTATATGATGGATGGTTTTCAAAGAATTCCCGCTCGCTCTCCAATGCATCTTTAATCCTTCTATGACTCTCAATATCCTTTTGACCACGATTGATCACTGGAACGTAGCCATATCTTAACGGAATGACCCTTCCCGCCAGAATGTCGACTACGTCAGTTCCCTGATCCATTAAGTCAATTTTGGTCAAAACACCCAGAGTCCGCGTTCCTTCGGGATCAACCTCTCGTGCTAACTTCAACCCATCAGAGTTGGCCAAATCCTGATTAGCAGAATTTACTGATAAGATGATAGCATTGGGTTTGGTAATAAACTTCAAGACCATTTCTCGAATCTGTTTTTCGATATCCTTTGGTTGGTCCCCCACTGGAACCTTGGTCAATCCAGGCAAATCAACCAAAGTGAGAGTGAGCACATTAGGTGAGAAAATCCGCAGGTTGATAGGATTGGGTGAAATTCCAGAATTCTTGCCTGTTGTAGCTTCGGTTTCACGCACAATCTCCTGTCTAATCGCATCAAAATCATAAAACTTTTTTCCCTGTAAATGCAAAAACTCGCCCCATTCATCCGCGCTCTCACCTTCCTTGAGCTCAACGCCTTCAAGCACTTTGTGATCACCAGCCTTAACGTTTGTTAATTGAAGAATTAACGGCCTCCTCGTCACGATACCGCTTCCTCTTGGTAAAAAATCCCTTCCAACAATATTCTCTAATACCGAACTCTTTCCGCTGGACTGTGATCCAAGCACAGTGATCTGTGGCAAATCTATAGGATTGGTGTTTGGCCCCAGAGTTGCAAATGCGTCCTTCAATAGTTAATATACCCTTCTTGTGCATTCTGATTTCACTTTTATTTCTTTCCAAACACTTACCTGCAGCCGATTGACTGTACTAATCAAATTTTGGTCCATGCTCATATATCTCTGCAAATATATAGTATTGTTATTTTCTATTGAACAGAATGTTCAACTCCCCTATCATCCTTGGTACGTGTCAACCCGTCGGTCCCAATTTTACCCAATCCAATCAAAACAATTTCATACCCTAACCCGGTTAATGGTCAATCTAAGATAGAGTTAATCCGGCGAAAGTTTGGAAGCGCATGATCAATTCTGCCAATTTTTCCATTAAAATAGAACATTGCTTTGTATTCATTTTTCTTTCTTTCCTTTCTTTTTTTTTTATTTTTTATTTTTTTTTTTTTTTTTGTTGCGAGGTCATATGTCTATATCTCCGCAACCAACAAGCCTTAGATGAACATATCTTGGATAAAAAGTGCCCAGGTTTCTATTAATTTAGTGAAAATAAATGAACGTTCATTTAAAAAAGTTCTTAATAAACAAATCAATCCAAGTGACAAATTGATCTTCCTTTTCTCGCATCGCTACTAATCCAACTACAGTTTTTACTCTTCCATTAATGCTGTCGTTCAACTCAGTTAACTCGCTTTCATCAGAACCCTCTATGAATCCTCCGATCAAATCATCCACTTCTATCGAAATCCTCTCCAGTTCTGTATACAAGTTATTCAATGCGTTTTCAGAGAGTAACGCACATCGTCTTTTTGCAATAGAACGATATAAAAAATCTAGCTTGACAAATTTATCTGACCATCTTTTAGCCAAGTCCATAACGTTTTGATCAATCTCACTTTGCTTTGCATTTTCATCTGTATCGTCCTCGTCTTCACCTTCGTCTTCACCAAAATCAAGTCCGTTGTCATTTGGATCTTCAATCCACGACCTCAAATCTTCTAAACCATCCTGTGTCAATTTAGAAAACTCGCACAATTTTGATTGCACTAGTTTAGAGACGCTAATCTTGGATGCCGCTTTCAAAGATTCACATAATTCCCAAACTTGACCTACTGAAATTAGAGTCGAGTCAGATGAATCATTCATGGGCACATCTGGACTACTATCCACAGATTTCAACTCTTGTATAAACCCAAGCACTACAGTTAAAAGATCATATATTCTAGATCTAACTTCTGTCCGTACTAATTTCCCATCCGTCTCATCGTCCATGCTTAAGTATGCCGCTCCTAAAGATGGTACCAATCCAGCACAGTCGTCGATACATTGGCATGCAGCCTTTACTGCTACAGGCGGTTTGAATGAAATGGCAATTTTGGTAGTGTGTGCGTGCCACAATGCCCCGATGTCTGCAACGGCATTCAAGGGTTGCTCAATTCGGTCTACTGGGACATCTGGTGTTCGATAAATACTGCTTCTCACCTGTGTTACTATTTCTTGAAATGCATTTAGCTTCTTCTCTAAGTCTTTCGTTGACATTACGCCGCTATTATTATCCCTAAATTTCTCTGAGACCATTATGCAGTGAAATTTTCCTAGGTAAAAACAATTGATTAGAAATAGCCCTAACCCTACCCTTGTTGGTGCGGCTTTTCTACCAGCCAGAACAGTAATGGCAAACCAAGTAGAATACTTATCAACGTCGCAGCTGCAAGACTAGTAGCTATTTAGTAGAGAGGTCTCCTTTGGTATCGGTAAATCTTTCATTTTACGGCCCGTATTAGTTGGTTTATCAATACAGATGTGTGTGTGTGTGTCGATTTTTTTTTTTTTTTTTTTTTTTTTTTTCACTTCATTTATTAACGACATATTTGCACATGCTTCTACTAAATATATACCTATTTGCGCAAATAAATTACTGTAAAGGTTTACTGCGGTCAACTGGCTAACTCGTTTTATAGGGGCGGTAACAATTGTGTTGATCATTTTCAATCTCAAATAGGTGAGAAGTGATGAAAAGTCTTAACACAACCACTCTGAACGGCGATTATAAAGAATTAGTTCAAGATCTTTTCCGGGTCTATAATGTAACAAAATTCATTAAAGCTTCCCAGAAGTTAGGAAGGAGAGCCATCTACGAAATAGCGAAACGCCGAGAAACTTTATAAATTGTGTAAGTTGTTCTCACGGCTTGCGGTATGAACACATTCTGCCGATCTTCTATCTGATCCAGGGACAAAATTGCGGTAGGAGCTTCATTTGACGGCATGAAATAGTCCCATATCCTCGACTGGCATAGCACTGAAGATATAAATGCTCCAATATGTCGAATTCCCTTTTATAAATGAACATTTGTTTGATTTTGTAGATGATGTTACCATGTGCATAGTCCAAAAAAATTGGTGTATCTTCCGTAAACAGACATATTCCTGGTAAAGAACTTGTGAAATACATCAACGACATCACTGTCAATGCGCCTGGGTTTCTTCATTGTAATCCCTCATGGTCTCTAGTAACTTTACTCATAAATTCCTCTCAGCTCCACAACCCCGGCGCAAACACGAAGCTGGGTTCTTTGTATGCATATGCATATTTCATTCTTTTAGAAGCTTACACCGCTCCTATAATGCCAATTGGCACGCCAGTCAACTTGTGACCCGAACGCCTAAATTAATAGTGTGAAACAGAAACTTAGATTGCCCTAAGGCACCTATTAAATGAAAATTTAAAGATTCATTGCGTTATCCTACTTGATGGCAGAATTCATATTTTTACTTTCATCAGATGCATGTTGTCATATAAGAAACAGTGTTAAAGTAGTATCTATTTACCAATCATCATCACTTTCATCATCGCTCTTGGATACTTTCTCCTTTCGTTTATTTAATGCTTGAGCCAGTGCATCAGCCAAACTACCTCCACCGCCAGTAGCGGAAGCAGGCGTAGATGGTGCTTCACCTCGAGCTTCTTGCACAATAACACTTGGCCGATCCAATGCCGATTTGTCAGTTTTCTTCAAGCTGCCCACGCCGCCTGCCGAGCGGATTGACGACAAAAGGGCATCTCGCCCACCATCGACTTGAGGCAAGGGCGGAGACGAGGTTTCTTGTGTATCGAAGGTTGGAGGTGGTGGTGGCGGTGGTGGTGGTGCAGCCCCACCCGGTGGAGGAGGAGGAGGAGGTGGTGGTGGTGGTGCAGCTCCACCTGGTGGAGGAGGAGGAGGAGGAGGTGGTGGTGGTGCAGCTGCACCTGGTGGAGGAGGTGGCGGAGGTGGTGGTGGTGGTGCCGCGCCACTGGGAGGTGGTGGTCCAGCAGCCGGCGCCGAACTTTTCTGCTGTGACGTTGGCGGTGGAGGAGGTGGTGGTGGTGCCGGTGGAGGCACTGACGTATCAAGTTGAGGAGATTGAGGCTGAGGTTGAGGAGGAGGTGGAGGTGGTGGTGGTGGTGGTGGTGGTGGTGGTGCGGCTGGCGTCGTAGTGTCATGTTGTGGAAGTGGCGGTGGTGCCGAGCTGTTTTGTCGTTGTGGCGGTGCTGAAGGGCCGGGTGTATGTTGAGGTGGTGGCGGAACCAGATGCACTGCATTATTCTGTTGTGATGGCAAAGGCGGTGGCGGTGGTGGCGGTGTTGACAACGGCGCGGCGTCAGTGTTTTGAGCTTTCGCTGGTAATTGAGGCGGAGACGCGTTTACCCTTGGAGGTGGTGGGGGAGGTGGTGCCTGTGGCTGTTGCCGGGACGGAGGAGGAGGTGGTGGTGGTGGTGCCTGTGATTGGGCTTGAACTCTAGGGGGTGGAGGAGGTGGTGGAACATTGTTTCGAGGAGGAGGGGTCCCAAACTTAGGAGGGGCGTTATTGACTGGTAACCTGGGTGGCAATTGAGGTCCTGAAGATGTCGTGCTAGCTCGTTGGGTGGGAGGAGGTGGTACATTGTTCTCACCAACCTTTGAGCCGATGAACGGCATTGGAGGCGGAACCTTGTGAGTATTTGGAGGGGGTTTTTGCTCACCCGGCTCGGGACTCGCAGACTGTTGTTTATGGGCGGCGTCATTCTCTGATTCAGAAGCATGTTCTGAAGTAGACTCCTGAGGAGGTGGTGGCGGTGGAGGAGGATTGTTCCTTTTAGGCGGATTATTTTCAGCAGAGATAGGAGGAGGTGGTGGTGGAGGCGGTGGTGCCTTACCTCGTCTGGTGTCGCTACTTTCATTAGAAGCATTAGTACTAATTGATGTACTCCTAGCCCTATTATTCTCCTTGATAGCGTCCGGAGAATATTTTCTTGGGAGAGGCGGTTCTAGTCCTACTAATGGACCGCCTTGTTGCTTAATGTAGTCTTTGATAAATTCCTTGTTTTCCGCGATCATGTCCTCTGAAATTCCAGCGGCAGCGAGCTCGGAGTATAATGCTTTCCAGTCACCAGGGGGCTCATCGTCATAATAAATTGTTCCACCAGCTAATTGCTTTTTTCTCCTCAAGGATCCACCAAGATCCCCTCTGGGTCCCGGAGCCGCGGGCGTTTCGGGTTTGTTATTCCTGAGCGCAATAGCATTCTTATTGTTCAAAGTAGCTTTGGATGCATGCTTTTCCTTATGAGTGACTCGCTTGAGGAAATGAGACGCTTCAGATTCGTCCTCGAACAATAACCCTCCGTAGCATTCTTCAAGCTCGAAAGAGTGAAAGAACGATCTATCTTGGTTATAATTAAAATCAATGTACAATTCCTGATCCCAAAGGACGCCTCGATGGCCAGAGATATCTACTAATTTGAGAAAAAACGTGTTTCCAACAAGGTCATTCACCAGAACAATAGCTCCGCTTAACCCAGTGAACGTCCATTCGTCAGGATTTGGGTAAGCAATATACAATCGAGCTACTGTGGCATCTATGATTTTATTGGAAGCCTTTGGAATAGCCCGTTTGACCTTTTCTCTGTCGTTGTCTTTAAGGAGCCCCATCTGTGTTCTAAATCACAACACTGGCTACTTTTGGCTATATCTCCCTTTTAAAACAAATCATCCATTCCCACAACAGTTCTGGGCACTATCGCTTAACCACCCCTAACCCTGAACATAACTGTAAAAACGTTTAGTGGGTAGGGCATTCAACACCGTAATTGGTTCGGCTCCGCACTGATCCATAAAAATACAGGTTCTGATAATCGGCACTGACTACACACATGTAGATTCATAACCTTGGGCGGAAACTCTACGCAGAAATATTATATTTGTTAATATTATTCAAAACTATTGATTTCAAACAAGCATGTCATGTTATCACCTTTTTATAGCTATTCGCTATACCTACGCGTACTCGTAGCGCACGCAATCACCTATCGGATCGCTTAAGCAAATTAGCGACCCAATACTATCAAACAGACGCATTGCGCATTGTTTATTACATTAAGATTCTAACAGATTTGCCGGAGTGATGATATGTAACCTGCCGATGTTATCATGTTTTTGACGGTTTTTTTATATGAAATTCATCGGGCCGTTTTGGTATCTGGGTTAGCTGACAAGTATATCCTACCCAATCAATATATGTAATTCTTGATCTAGAGCATAATTGAACTTGTACACCCTTCTGAATCATATACCGCACTGCTCAGTGCGCCAATTGGTTGCTTTTACGATGATACTGTACAGCGTATGACTTAAAGCGAGATGAAATATTGATGTGAATGAAACAACTCATACTGTATGAGCTTCTCAGGCATGCAAACGTGGATGGACAATACCTGCGATTTTTCGCGTTTTCCTAGATCCGTTCACATCTGCACGTCAGCCGTCAGCTTTTCTTAACGAATTGAAGAGTGCAGCATTCCAGAAGTTAAGAGCGAATGCTCACAGGTGTTTCAAACAATTACACTTGGGTGGCTTTGACTTGTGGAACTCGAGATCAAGTTAAGAGGCTCCTGTGCTAAGAGAATTATACTCTCAACGTTCTTTTGTACGTAATTTGGTATTGCGTCATACTCAAGAAGAATTATTTCGTTTCTCACATCGACGTTATCTGATTATCCATTCAACTCCCTTTTCTATCATACAGGAAGTTGAATCAAGTTCGTCTCAAGAAACGTTATTCTAATGAGTTGCGATCTCTCCGATTAGCCAAGATAAGATGGGATGAAATGGTTTATGCATACACTCCAAATGAAGACTGTATTCCGTCGGTTTTGGGCCACTCAAACCCTTTTCACCTGAACTAGGACTTCATCGACATGCCGCTGAAGAGCCGAACTAATGAGCAAGTAATATCTGTATATACTTTTCGGGGCACATGGGCCAACAGCTCAGCTCTGTTTACGGCGAGGTTATGGTGAGACCTGAGCGGAATCGATGATGGGGAAAGCCACTAGAGGCCATTATGGATTTTAATGAAGAATCTCATACGAAATTAGCAATGGTACCATTGACATATTTAACAAGTTCTTTACCAGGAACGTGCCTGTTTACTGAAGATACACCAACAATTTTTTTTTTTTTTTTGAACTATGGAAACATCATCTACAAATTTACCAAAATGCTCTCTTTGTAAAAAGGAAGCCGATACATTGGAACATTTATATCTCCAATGCCATGTCAGTCGGAGGATATGGGACTGTTTTATGCTGTCAAATGAAGCTTTGAGAGACTCAGTCTTGTCTCTGGCACAGATGGTGGGTGGCCAGCTCCTATTCCTACTGCAATCTAGAAGAACAGTTTACACAATGTATAAAATTTCATAAGCATTTCGCTATTTCGTAGACGGTTCTCCTTCCTACCATCTGGGAAGCTTTAATAAATTTTGTTACATTGTAGACCCTGAAAAATCTTGAATTAATTTTTCACATTCTCCATTCAAAGTTGTTGTGTTAGCACTTTTCATAACGTCTCATTTTTTTTTTTTTATTTCGGATTGAAAAGGTTCAATAAAATTGGCCGCCGGTCCAAATCCAGGTAGCCCATTGACGGCCATGTAGTCTTAACAGTCGGGTAGCTAGCGCGGCACCATTCAATAGCACTGGAGTAAGATGAACGCCGCATTTGTTGCGTAACTGTCAAAACGTTTTCTGCATCAGTCTTACTTTATAGATGAAAGCACTGAAGACTTTTTATACTAGTGTATTTTTATATAGTAAGAATGTCAGGCAGACAAGGTGGAAAGCTCAAACGTAAGGAAATAAAGGAGATTGTAAGCAGTAATAAACTAATACTATACAAGCTCTCAAGCAAAAAAAGAAGGGTCCCGAATTCGAAGATGATGAAGACAAGGCCTATAAGGCCAAGCAGAAGGCTGACGAACAAGCTAGAAAGGAAATGGCTGCTAAGGCCTCTAAGGGTGGCCCACTATCTGGAGGAGGTATCAAGAAGTGAGTTGCAAACTTTATGGAGTCATTTTTATTTCCTTTTTTTGTTTTGTTTTCAACAACGCATTCGTACTAACATTCTAGGTCCGGAAAGAAATAGATTTTAAAACAACGGCAGTTATGTAGTTTAGATATAATAGCCAAGCGTATCTGTTGGCGCTTGGACTAGTACAAGATATAATATATCTGTTGCAGATGTCTTCTGATGATAATATTGTACCATATTCTTTACTAATGGGCTTGCTGATGACTTCAAATTGTAACTATGTACGGCAGTATACTCCAAAAGCAGTACTAGTGCTGGTTCATCAGCTCATTAAATCCAACCATATATTGGAAAAGGTATTTTCGTTTTTACAAAGGAATTAGAGAAAAAAAAAAGGATACAAAGTATGTTAATATAGAAGGAAAAGAATAAGGAATATCGTCAAACATCAGATACTTTAAAGGAAAGCGATGGCAGCAACAGCACCCATCAAGGTTGCATAACCGAAAGAAGCCTTAGAAGCGGCACCAACTTGCTCCGGACCAGAAGTTTGTGGGGCAGAAGTTGGGATGGTATTGTTAGTGGTGACATTGGTGGTGATGTTAGAAGATGGAACTGGAGCTGGAGCACCAGATGGAGTAATAGCGGACGCTGGAACGGAGGTTTCTGGAGAAACTTCGGACTCAGTTGGGCATGGCTCAGTCACAGTCTCAGTGACTACAACACCTGGAACAGAAGTCTCCGCGGAAACTTGAGTGTCGGTTGGGCATGGCTCACTAATAGTTTCGGTAGCTTCAGCACCTGGGTGAACAGTAGATTCCTCAGGGATGGCAGACGTTTGAGTGGTGTAGTATGTGGTACCAGCAGAAGTCTTGATTGGCTTAGTCATGGTAACAGTTTCGATAATGCTCATAGTAACATAGGTAGTTTGTTCTACAGAAGAACTTGGAGCAGATTCAACAGCACCAGTAGTAACTGGGGTGGAAGAAGCTGGTGCAGAGGACTGTGGAACTTCAGTAGTCTGGGTGGAGTAGTAAGTGGTGCTTTCGCCGGTTGAGACTGGCAGGGTCTTGGTGATGGTATCAAAGATGGTGACATATGAAGTGGTAGTTTGTTCTTGAGAGGAGGATGGTGTAGCTTCAGTTAATGGACAAACTGTGACTGTTGTGATAACTTCAGTGCCTCTAGTAATAACGGTAGTCTTCGTGACAAGTTCTTCGGAAGACGATGAGACTGGACCGACAGTGGTAGCTGGAGTTGATGAGACTGGAGCCGAGGTAGTAGCTGGTGCAGAAGAAGCTGGGCCAGAAGTAGTTTCCGGAGCCGGAGATGGAGTAGAGGTAGTTGGAGCGGTGGTCTCAGCAGCTGGAGTGGTCTCTGTTAATGGGCAAACAGTGACGGTTGTAATGACTTCTGTACCTCTAGTAATAACAGTCGTCTTTGTGACGAGCTCTTCGGAGGAAGAAACTGGAGCAACTGTGGTATTTGAAGCAGAGACAGAAGCTGGAGCTGTGGTTGAGGCTGGAGCAGAAGTAGCTGGGGAAGAAGTTTCTTCGGAGCTCACAGGAGTAGAAGCTGGAGCTGAGGAAGCTGGGGCTTCAGTGGAGGAAGCTGGCGAAGAAGATGGAGCAACAGTGGTAGATGGAGCAGCACTAGAAGAAGCTGGGGCTTCGGTGGTAGAAGCTGGAACAGAAGACACTGGAGCAACAGTAGTGGATGGAGCAGCACTAGAAGCTGGAGCAGAAGATTCTTCACACTCTTCAGAGCTTACCGGAGTAGAAGCTGGAGCAGAAGAAGCTGGGGCTTCGGTGGTAGAAGCTGGTGCAGAAGACACTGGAGCAACAGTGGTGGATGGAGCGGCACTAGAAGAAGCTGGAGCAGAGGATTCTTCACACTCTTCAGAGCTTACTGGAGTAGAAGCTGGGGCAGAAGAAGCTGGGGCTTCGGTGGTAGAAGCTGGTGCAGAAGACACTGGAGCAACGGTGGTGGATGGAGCGGCACTAGAAGCTGGAGCAGAGGATTCTTCACACTCTTCAGAGCTTACTGGAGTAGAAGCTGGGGCTTCGGTGGTAGAAGCTGGGACGGAAGACACTGGAGCAACAGTGGTGGATGGTGCAGCACTAGAGGTTTCATCACAGTCTTCAGCTGGGGTAGAAGAAGCAGCAGCAGCAGAGCTGGTGGTGGCTGGTGCATTAGTTGAGGCCGGTGCGGAAGTTTCGTCGCAGTCTTCAGAGCTGGCTGGAGCCGAAGAAGCTGGAGCATTATCCCAGCAGTATTGAGGAGAATTACAGGAGCTGTCACACCCGGTCTTCACCGAGCAACCAGAACCAGATTGGAATTGATACTCAACCTTCAGGGAAGGGGCGCAGAGCTTGTCACCGACTTGCTTTGGAGTGACGTCAACGGGGAAGGTAAAATCAAACCAGTTTTGACCTTGGTCTGGAGAGTTGCTGGAGTCGAAAAGCACTTTGTGGTCTGGGGTTTCAGCTTCGACTCTCTTAATAGTAATTTCATCCTTTTGTTCGATCTTAACATGGTAATTAACAGTCCATTTATCACCGTTTTGTTGAGCTCCGATAGCTTCAATGGATTCGCTAAGGTCACCTTTAAGGAAACCAGAGAACCCATTTGGGCAGAGTGGCTTTGGTTGGTGGCCAAAGTGGGCCATAGCGGCACCAGCCAGGGCTGAGCCAATTAACATTTTAGATCCGACCATTGTTTAAATTAAAACGAGTGGAAGATAAATTAAAGAAAGACTAAAGTTGGGAGGTGAATTTCAAACGAGGGGGTCTATGAAAGAAAAGAAAAGAAAAGAAAAAAAAATCCTCAAATTCGGGGGGGGAAGAGGTGATTAAATACACTGATCAGCGAGAAAATCCCAAAAAAGAAAAATGATATCATGTCATACAAAAAAGCAAATAAACGGCTTGTTATGCATGACCTCTCTTCTTTTTGTAAACGAGTGGGGCCGCTAGCTGGTGAATTGCTCGAATCAGTGCGCTGCATATGCATCAGGTGTAGTGTCGCCTCGAGCAAGCTAATGCAATTTTTTTCCCTCACACATACATACGCGGGAGGCAACCCGACACGACGACTGCATGAAGAACCGTTACTGCCGAAATGCCGAATTGTTTCCCACAGTTGCCCATGTAATATAGTATATACGCCAGTTAGATCTAACATCCGTTTTGCTGTTGCCGTTTGCTTCAGATGAGATCTCTACCGAACAGCTGGGACATCTGCCCCTGAGCGTTGTGAAACCCGTTAGGGGGGGAATGAGGGCGTGTGTCACATTGACTGTGGGCGAGCCGGTCCATACAGAGTGGAGAATTACTGCAAAAAAAGCAATGTGACCGGTCATTGTGGTGTTTCGTTTGTGAGACATGCAGATCGTCTTGGCTGTTCGTACAAAGTGATCGTGCGTTGGGAAATATTATATGTAACTATTAAAGTCCTTATGTCACTTTAAGTTGGCGGCTATAGTTCCCTCATAGAATTTGTGCAAACGTCAAAAGATAAGATAAATTCAGTATCATAAAAATTGTTTTGGCTTTTCGGTTGAGATTTGCAGCTTTCCGTATAAAAGCCTTTTGGAAGAATACTGCACCTTGGCCCGTGCATGTAGCTGCAGATTACGAAACGTGGTCGCGTTTGTCGTTTCTGCTTGGTAGAAGTGCTTAAAAAACGCGACAGCCCCGGTAGTGGTAGTGGTAGTGGTAGTAGTATTAGTAGTAGTAGGGATCATCTCTTATTCGCCGGTTCTGCCACGACGATCAAAATGAAAGGAAGCTTTGCAAAATAATTGGAATACACAGAATAGGCATTTATTTATTGTTTTTATTTTTTTTTTTTCTGGTACAGTTTTATTGTTATTTTATTTTGGGATACGGACAAAACGCGCGAATGAAGAAAAAAAAAAATTCACGAGATGTGCGCGCTATTCTCCGCCCGATACCCGATCGCGATCGACGTGTAAGTGATAGATTGTCAAAGGAGCTTTTCCGGCCGTTTCTCAGCGCTGATCGTTCACTTAACTTAAAAAACTCTCATTTGGGGAATATAAATAGAATACTGACGATCTAGCGAAACAATGGCGGTATTTGTTTCAAATTTTTGTGTTATCCACACGTCTCATGCATGTCAACCACTTGTCGGTATCTTCGGTTTACAAATAATCTCTCCTCCCCTCCCCCGGTACGCCTTCTATTAAAAATAATTGAAGTGCTATTTTTAAATGCGTTGCGGTGGGTACGTTCATAATCAGTTTTGCAGCTTCACTCCTTGGGCGGGAAATGTCGTACTTGAGGGACGTCCAAAACTAGACAAGGATATATAAAACACCAACATGGCGATTCATTTTTCATGAGAGCCGAGATGAATGAGGAGTGCTTTAATTATGTTAACGAGGAATTCGATCCACAAGTCAAAGTAATCATTCGGTATCAGGACCCGTATTCTGTGAAAGACCTTCTGCTCAAATCCTTCCTTTCACACAGCAACCGCCGCCAGCTCCATGCTATTATACCACAGCTTCACGGCAGAAATAACAACGCATTTCTCCCATTCCTCGCCCATTTCGCCTGTGCTCCCACTGCCGTAAAACCCTAAGTGGAATATCTTGGTAAGGGTTAATTTGCCATAATTGGCCATGACGGCTACAACTTCTTTACCGTCGCTGGCGACCCCGAATCTTCGTCTTGAGCTCTTCGATATGGGTGTTGTGATGGATTGGGATGTTCTCACCAACTTCCACCCATAGGTGCGGCCGCCGAGTTCTTTGATTTCCTTTCCACTACTGGATCTCCACTCAAACTCTTCACGCGTGTTATTAGGCAACGTCATGGAAAACTTAAATGGTGACCCAGCTGACACGGGATAGGACATCTTTTCTACAACGGCCTCCTGTCCGTTTTCGTCATACAGCGTGATGATGAAGGGTTTAGACATGTATACACCGCTGACTGAGGCCACCAACGAGTCAGTCTTTGGATTTGGCCCATCATATAAATTCCAGGTAACTTTTGCGCCCAGCATTGAACATTTGGATGATACAGCATATTGACGTTTGTTCGTTGTGGTCCCCAGATGGAACATTTTCAGCTTCCCTAGCTGGTATTGCGCAATCATCTCAACTGGATATTTGCTCATATTGGCAGTACCGTCTCCCTTACGATCTCCAAGAGGACGAGGCGGTAATGCCTCGACTTCTTCGTATCTAGGAATCCGCTCCGTCTTGCTGCGGTTTCGTTCTGATTCTTCATAATTTGGCGGAAGATTATATTCGCTCATGATTTCGTATTCGACAGGCTGTATTCTTTCCGTGGGTATTTATACTGTTATTATGTGTATATACTGTCTGGTTTCACGCTCAAGTGGAAAGCTACTTCGGCATATATCATTTGAAACTGGTACCTGAGCACTGTCCACCCTATAAGTATTATAATAATAATTCCCAAGTGTTATAGAGCCACTTCAATGCGATATGACGCAATCTCTGCGCGTTTGTGTTCGTGTGCTCCAGGGGTGTGGCTGAACGAACGCCTTTTTTTTAGCTAACAGGACGTCAACATCCAACACTAGACAGCGGTATAGCCCTTACCTCCGGTAATACCATTTCCATAAGGGAGGAATTTTTTCGCGAGAAGTCACCATGGAGAGCTACTATTGCCGTGAGGTTGACAATAAACGTATTCATATACTTACCAGCGTCGAGCAATGAAAAAACTTCCGTTCTGCACTCCTCTTTCATAGTTTTTGCGGGCAGAGGTAAATCCTGTCATACTCTCTACCAGTGTATGACTGTGACGGATGACACGAACCCTCACTGATTCTGTACAAACCATGCTTTCACGCATAAATCAAAGATTACACACATACTTATGTTTGCTACTCATCGTATTTCTTCGCCTTTCAAAACTGGAATTGACCTTATCGCCATAACCTCAATACAAACTATGGCCATTATCAAATGTCTACGTTCGGGAGAATTCTGATAGTACCTTTAGCAAACCCATTCCAAAAACAGTACCTGGCTATATAACTTCTGCGATTTCCTAGGCATCTTCTTCAGGATATCCTTGGCCAACAAAACTAATCTCTCTGGTTGACAAGACGATGGTGAACAAAAAAAAGTTTGTATATACCTCCATTAGCGGAGGTAGGGGCTATACCTCGGTCTAGGGTGGGATGTTGACGTCTTGTTAGTCAAAAAAAAAAAAAAAAAAGGCGTCTGTTCAGCCAGATCCTTTAGCCTCACTCCTGGAGAGGGTTAGCTATAAATTTAAGGGATATTTGCAATGCGTAGTTGTGCATGCTCGTCTAAACATAGCTATATATGTATATTTACTTCACTTCAGAGCTACATAGTATTCGTAAATGGTTCCATATACGCATATGCATAGTTAAGAAATGAGTGAAATAGTAAAAAAGCAGACTGGCTATTCATAGCTATGCGAGGCTGGTATGCGTATGCATAAACCACTGCACATATTTGTAGCGTGGTAATATTGAGCACAATTATGCATATATGCATATCTCATTCTGCAAAGATGTTTGATTAGAATGCATAGCTCGATGTACTGACTGCAAACGGCATGTCTTACCACCTATCAGGACTTTCGTACCTAGAGTGTACGTGTGAAGCGATCGTGTATGGCCACAATGCAGAAATCGAATCTAGTGCTTTCCGATCGCCATGAAGTGTATTTTTTACAAACCACTATATCCTAATAGTCGGCTCAGACGCCAATTTGTGGTTAACGTTCAATTAGACTGAAAAATATTAAACCAGTGTTTTCTAAGATACAAGAAAATATAAATATAAAGGCCAATACCTAGGGCATTAAATAACCACGGCCACAATCACCAGCAGTTTGCCGCTGCTGTCGAACTGATGCCTCTCCTAACAATTCAGTCATTCTAGTTTCTGGATCAGGAGTCCGGGGAGGTGCGGCCGCCAATGCAATCATATTGCCACACGCAACAGCGCCATCACCATGTCTATCAAGCGGTTGTTCTGGCTGCATGATGCCTTTGGAAACTAGGAAAAGCTTCAACGCATGCTCGGATTCATCATAAGTGGGTAATCTAGAATCCTCTTTTGCCCACGCTTTGGAATTAGCAGCAATGACTTTCTGGTCTGTCTTGTTTCGGATGTCAATATTCTTGGGGGGAATTTGATTTGTACGATGTTCATCTTCCCCTTTGTCATATGTCGGGGCGAGACAGTTCTTAACATTGTGCTCAAACCTAATATTTGAAATCAATTTCAAAAATGATTGACCCCGGAGTCTTGATGTAAAAGGAATCGAAGTCATGTACTTTCCCACATAACAGACAAAGAACCATGCTTCATCAAAAATCGGATCATGTGATCCAATGACTTTCATAGACGTGATATTTTCAATCTGGATCGAAAATCCCGTTTGTGAAGTTTGGACAGGTATAAATACAATGCGTTCTGTGGTAATATGAATGGTACCCGGCTGTGCTCCGCCCGTCAAATATTCAATATCGGTTTCATTCACAATATCCTGTTCACAAATATCAGTCTCATGATGATCATGCACTTGGCATTCAAACTGGGACGTTTGTATCCGATAATCCGAAACTTTATACATGGATCGTTTTCCCGGGAACGTTTGCAACAACAATTCATTTGGCAGCAAAATAGGTTTCGGGCTGCCGCCTTCTGGTGGTGGGGGCTTGGTATGATCCACCTTCTCTTCTTCTACTCTTCTGTCATCCCCTTCTTGATAACATGTGCAAAGGCTAGGCCGTTTAGTCGATGCTTTCCGCTTTAACCACGTTTTCAACATGCTGGTTTTTTTATCTTATTATTATTATTAATTTTTTTTTTTTTTTTTTTTTTTTTTTTTTTTTTTTTTTTTTTTTTTTTTTTTTTTTTTTTTTTTTTTTTTTTTTTTCTGCTGATTTCTCTACTCCCCCCCCAACACCGTGTTAAAAATAAGCCAGCTACTCACTGGATCTTATTATACGTCCCTATCTATCCTCGAGGGGATTTGAATACCAAAAAAAAAAAAAAAAAAAAAGGAAAAGAAAAAAAAAAATGAAACCGACTTCGTCGGTTTTATAAATACATCCGACATTTTTTTATTCCGGTCACGTGGCGGTTTCACTCCGTTACGTCACTGTACGTGGTAATAAGACACATTGTCCCCCCCCTAAAGTAAACAAATTCAAGCAGAACTTGTGTACTTTTTTTACTGAAGTAGTCAAGCAAGTTTGCGCGCAAAGGAAGGAAGGCAATTAGCGTGTAGCCTTAATAACAAAAGTTGCCCACCAGGGACCAAAGCAACTTTTAATGAGCAGGAAGTAGGTATAAGAGAGCGGACATGGGAGCTTATTTAATTTATAGCAGTCCTAAATTTTATAAATAAACAATGACGATAATAAAGCGTTCAAAACTACGATCATAAAAATGCTTCTTTGGGAGGAATCCTTATCCTTTTTATAATCCAGAACACACGTCAAAAAATATCGTGGTACTGTAATTATTCCGAAACGATCGGAGGTGACCGCTCGCATGCGCGCGCTATGGTCCAGTAGCTATGAAGCTATGCATATGCATAAGATTCATCCCAAATAGCTAAATATGGATAGTCTAGTAGACTACGAATTTGTGAAATACAGAATCTGCATATGCATATGTAATTTTACTTCTATAAATAATCCGGAGTATTATTCTATGCTCCACCTGTGAATTTTTTTTTTTGAAAAAAATTATTTTGCTTTGGTCCTTTAACCGGGGCCAAAGGTTATACCAAGCGGTTGTGTTAGGATTTTTCGTCAAGTCTCACCTATTTGGGATTGAAAAAGATCAAGACAATTGTTATCCCTATAAAACCGAGCTAGCCCGTTGACCGCTATAAGGTCTTCACAGTAATTTATTTGCGCAAATAGGTATATATTTAGTAGAAACGTGTATACGTACGAATATGTAGTTAATAAATGAAGTGAAATAAAAAAAAAAAGGTCATATAAGAACCATTTAATGGTTGCGATCTCGTTTTGAGTTTCTCGACATAACCGATGATAGGCAGACACTTTCGACTGTAAGAAACAACTACACCATAACAAAAAGCACGGCATTCAAAGTGTTACCGGACCAGCTGTAATCGTCCCTAATAATCAAAAACGGACAGTTCTAATGGCAAAGTTAGAGAACATCTTTCAACAATTAAATATCGTATTACTATACAGTTTTTATAAATTAGAATGGGTTAGTTCGCAGTTGATTTCCTTCTTCGGTGTTGGGGATTCGTACCATCGTGGACGACATGGTGTACATGATCATACCAATAACCAGGTATTCTAGTAACAAAAGAGCAATATTCCACCGGACATTTGAAGTAACCATTATCGTTTCTGCTGGATTTTACTATAGTCCCGATCTTGAATTCCCTGAAATTTTCAGTTTTAATTTCACATTGAATCGTAGAGAAATGCTTGTTATTCTTATGTGTTTGTCGATCCGCTATGGACGAAAAGAGTTGTCCACATTTTCGACATTTGTATGTTTTCTTATCATGAGTTATTTTTTCATGCCGACGCAATTCTGTTATGCTGGAAAATCGATCTCCACATTCATGGCATTCATGGGTTGCTGTGTTGTTATCCTTAATCATTGATAATGCCTCTATCGCAATAGCATCCCTCGATGATAGTTGAGTTTGCATTAAAACTTATCGCTGATATATAGAAAAAAAGGTGAAGAACGAAAAAAAAAAAAAAAAAAAAAAAAAAAAAAAAAAAAAAAAAAAAAAAAAAAAAAAAAAAAAAAAAAAAAAAAAAAAAAAAAAAAAAAACTTTTCTCCCAAAAGCCGCACCCCCACCGGCGCCGCATTTTTTTTTTTTTTGTTCATGAATGTGTGCCTAGCTAGAACCCACAGTCGTCCTCACCGTTTATTCGTAATTGTCGCTCAAATTCGCTAAAAGCTGAGCTAAGCAGCGCTTGGTGCCCACATCATCTCTCAAAGTGTGTGAAAAGGTTGCATCTCGGAGAGGTTCTGGAAGGATCTGTCTGAGCGCTTCTCGAGCCCGAGGGTTATCAGACAGTCTTAAATAGCAGCGGACAACGTGCTTCAACAATCTTGAGGCTGGAACGTCAACTAATTGGTTGACCATATTTGAAAGAACAGTAGAAACCGCAAAAAACCTCTCATAAGTCTGACACACATAATTTAACCCCGTATCGTCCATTAAGATTTTTTGGACGATGAAGATTGCCACAGTCTTGGAAAGCTCGGTTCCAGTTTCCATAATTCTTAGACACAGCGGGATGATTTCAGTAGATAACAAGAAATTGATCACTTGATTAGAATCGTTCTTGACCAATGCACCAATTACACCCAACGAAGTCAGTCGGAGATATTCGAATGCTCGCGATTTTGATGTGGTGTTTAAAAATGGATATAAAAATAACGGAATGTGAGCATTCAAAAAGAGCAACCTGGTGTCATTGTGACTTGCTACACATTGTAATAGTGCTAGTGCGTTGCACACTCTATTAGATGCCGAAGAAGAAAGTTGAGGAGGCGATAATAACGGATAAACTGAAATGATTTCTTGCACCAAACAAGTCATGACACCGAAGGAATGCCACAAGATGAGGGCTAGGTCTTCGTATTGCTCTCTTTTTTTGCCCAGCTCAAGCAGTGCTTGTTCTCTATTGGCATTAGTTCCATGCATTAGCTCGAAGATCCACGTAAACACTTTATCATCTTCAGATGTTTGCATTTGAATCGGAGTTGGCAATGATCCGTGAATACCACTTGGACTATCCACCACTTGTCCTGCTTGAGTTCCCGGCTTATTCCCGGTAGCTGATGGCGCTTGTTCCTGTCTTGGAAGCGTGTATACTGGTTGATTCGCAAACATCTTCTCGCTGCTGTTGTATGATGACGATGGAAAATCCTAAGCTTACTTAGTCCTCCCAACCGAAATCTGTTCACTGCTGTGCTCAAAGTTACGCCAGCCAGTCACATAGTTACTTACGAATTAGTAAGGTTATAGTGTCCAGAATATATATATATATAAACCCTCCATGCAACACTACGAGAAACGGTTAATCGGATCGCACTGGTCAGACGGTCTCATGATCATGAACCGTTCAATTGGTCGTTTTTCCCATGTTACGGAGCTCGAAGGTTTTGTCCGAAACTTTAACGAAAAAAAAAAAAAAAGAAACGATCGTCATAGTCCCCCCCTCCATCGGGCCCCTGTCGGCAGCGTTAATTAGAAGCCATTGGTAGATGCTACCTGCGGTCATTCACTCAAATCGGCATCCGAGGTAAAAAAGTTGATCAGCCCATGGTGCGGCTGAAGGACCCGATTTCAAAAATTCTCAGTCACTACGGTATAAGTGTCGGGTAAGATTGATTTGAATCCCGATCTAGCGCCTGAGAGAGAAAAGCTACCCAATGGTCCCCAGATTGAAACAAATTTCCCAGGCGATTGCATCATGTAGAAACAATCATGACAACTGTCGTTTGATAAAAAAATATAAAGGAATATCCCTACCAGAAACAAAAACAAAATAAGCGAGATGGCTGGTTTTCAGTTACAGATTTATTATAATTTTCTTTATGGTAAGAACGCGCGCAACGCGACTTTAGCAGTAAACATTGGCTGATTGTTTTAAGGGATGACTGAGTTTTTAGCAGATTGACGTGCAGGTGAAGGGCTGAGAATGTTTTTCCGCTGTCGGCCACTCTGCCATTGAAAATAAGGGGTTGTAAGAATGGAAAGGTATGTACGTTTCAAAATAAGTAGAGGCTCCCTTAAAATCAAGGGGTTTGTTCTATAAGTGATAGCACTTTATCTGCTGTAGATAAAAAATATATATACACGATGCTATCATTACATAATCCGGTGATACTGTCAGGTGGGTAGAAATTTTTTATCAAAATAACCGGTTTCCGTATTCGGAAAAGGTGCGGTGAGGCTTGGAAATGTGGTTGCTTTTTTTGGTGGGATGCGGCACACTCTCCTCCTCCCTTTCAGAAAAAGAAATGGTAGATCCAACTGATCACTTTTCGTGACCATCAATATGGAAATATAAATAAAGGGTGAGATCCTGTGCTTGAGGTTTTTTTTTTTTTTTTTTTTTGCCACCCACAGATTTATACTTTTGCCCTAATATAAATATCGATGTCGGAACAACAACAAGAAGTGAGTAAAACAAATGTACAACGCACTGAGTGTGTGCTAACTTTATTATCAAGTCCCTCAACGCTAAGGTTGAAGACGCCACCAAACAGGTCGAAGAGACCGCTTCTAAGGCTGAAGAAACGGCCACTTCCTCCGCTGAAGATGCCAAGGAAGGTGAAACCAATGCTGAATCCGCAGAGGATAAGGTTGAAGAAGGTGCCTCCAAGGCTGAGGACGCTAAGGACGAAGCCAAGGATGAGGCCAAGACCGAATCCAAGAGTACTGCTGAACAGGCTGCTGACACTGTTGACAAGGCTGTCAACAAGGCTGAAGAAGTTGCTCCAGAAAACGTCAAGAAACAAGCCTGGTACAAGAAGATTGTCGGTGGTTTGAAGAAGTTGGTCAAGTCTGTCAACAAATAAGCATTTTGAACTATATAACTATTTCTAACTCCGTCTTTACACACACTCGTAATGTTTAATTAAATTACATTTAATAATGCCACCTCATTTTTTTTTTTTTTTCATCTCAGAGATTCGAGTGTATTGGATTGTGTGTTTTATAATTACTTTTCTTTTTTTTTTTTTTCCTGTCGATCGCCTGAAATTTCAATCGTCAAAAATATTTTCCCTTTTTAGTATCTTATTCCGAAACCTGATCGGGTAAATTCCAGCACGCAGGTACCTGCATCCGATTGAAACTCTTCCGCCTCACGATGGCTAGTAGCTACCCATCCGGTCAGGGGAACATAATCTGCATATACTAACCGCAGCAGCAGTCATCATAAAGAATGACTTGTAGCTTCTGTCATGTTGCAGGTTATCAAATTTCCTGTTCAAGTTCGAATCTCTCATCCTGATCCAGTGAGTATAGTTCACTCTATCGTATGTGCGTTTTCGGTCTTTTTTTTTTTTTTCCATCCGTAGATTAGGATCGTCCGTAATAAGAATATCTCACCAGCTTTTCCTTCATCGGGGCTTTTAGATTCGGTAACGGTCGCCCTGTCTACCATAAATATGCTGGCAGTGCGTATGCACATATCCGGCAAGCTCATTGAATTTGCCGGCTCAGTCAGCTTTTCGCATCTTCGGAAAGTGGAAACTTGACTATTCATATGCAAGACACTTATTTTGAGCGGGTTTAGTCTTCTGTCAACCACTACTAAATACCATGTACCTTGGTTCCGATACTGGTGGCACCTGCACCTTTACTTTTAATAATGCCTCGGATTTACGTTGATTTTACGGGATAATGGGGGAATCTCTCTTTCCATCTGTGAAATCTATTATTTCAGCAGGTATGGCCTTCAATAAACCATTGCGACAGATTAACCCCAAACTTTTTTTTATCCTACAATGATCACATGAATGTGTTATCCTAATTATTTGAGGTATGGATGGGTTTCTCGCGTTTTTTATTAAAGTTCCCTTCATATTTTTGTAAGGAGCTTTCGATGTTGATAAAGAGCAATTAAAGTTCAATGAAGTTTGTAATTTACTGTAATTTAACGACAACCATTCATTTGTAATAAAGTTTCATTTTGCAAGACATATTAGTGAAATCTGAATGGAGTAGGAATTATCACAGTACTAATAGTTTAGAAGACATACCACCTATTGATATTAAGCATATGCGTATGCATACCCAACATACTTTTATTTTTCACTAACGAAGCCGCACTTGATATTAACCACATTATTGGTATCCGCTTGAGAGCTTTTAAACTTTTCAACACTTTTAAAGCCCATTTTACCTTGGCACTTTCCTTTATCTTTCACCGATTCTGGGTTTATTTTGGATGGCAAAAACCCATTCTCGTTGCTACTTTCTACCAATGGACTCATTAAATCAAACTCTAACAATGGTTTCTTATCACAAGGTATGTTCTTATCACTGGAGGCAAATTCTTCCAAAAATCCAAGCTCGAAGTCGCCCACTCCTTGACATTTGTCTGGAACCTTCCATTGACCAATTTCTGTCGAATCGCCAGTCTTTGAATTTATAATAGTTCCAGACCAATGATGATTATCTTCCACAACACGAAGATTATACCAGACATCTTTGATTATCTTCGGAATACGCACAGAACAGGAAATACCAGGACCACCATCTGCGCCTTTTGAACATCGTTGTTTATTCAGCGTTTCGGATCCGTCCTGAAATGTGGAAAAAATAACCTGCATACCGTCGTCGAATGGCTGGATACCAGCGTAACCAATACTACATCCTTTGATACGAAATTGTTGAGCAATATACCAATTTTTTTTGTCGGCCCAATGATATAATCGCACTGGAAAAGTAACATTGCTAGCTCCCTCAGCTGGATATCCACCTTTTCCCCCAGATATCTTATAGTTCCAGCCCAAGCTACTAGCGTCGACGACGTGATTAGTATAGACAACTAGGACAAAAAAGATATCGATATAGATCAAGAAATTAATATTCATTTTATCGTTTGGTTTTCAAATCGATACCTGTCCTTGCGAATTTTTGATGGCTTCGAATTCAATCTCCCTATGCATATATGGCGTTTAAATAGTTCGAATTACTATATGGGCGGGGGGAAAGGCAATCCGGATTCTTTAATTTGCTATTAAACAAATGTTGCTAGACTCCCCCATATTAATGCAATAATGGAAACCTAGATTATGCATAAATTAAATAGTTGCAATAGCGCGTCCTGGTTTATTAATGATTCGAAAACACGAGCATACTAACGGGTTTAGTCGAACGACTACCAGTCAAGCTATTCAGTTATACGTGCATCTTCTAACGGTGTAGGTTTCCAACCTAATTTCTTTTTTTTTTTTTGCCGTCATTGTTTTTGATGCAGAAAGGTTTGTTCCCTATTATTTACTGTTACCCTTTCAGGTTCAAAGTCAGCATAATCATGTCTCGCATTAATTCTCCATTTTCGTAAATAGGTTCAGGGTAATTATTAAGAAAGAAATCTTTCCGAACTCCGCTGCGTACGAACCCGTTATTTTCATAAAAGCGGAGCTGTTGATACCCAGTATCTGACGTGCCCACAACTATGCGAGCGTAGCCATTTTGGCGCGCAATCCGCTGTACCTTGGTCAAGATGAACCGCCCTATACCTTTTCTTTGATGGAATTCTTTTACGGCGATGTTCTTCAATTCCATTTCTTCAGCGTTGATTCCTTTCACTGCGAACACAGCAATAGGATCGATCTCCGTTGATGTTTTTAGCACATACGTTTGACAGTCGTAGATGTATTTGTCGATGGCATCCTTGGTTTCATCTGCTAAGAGTAGGAGTGAATAAGGGATGTTATCACACCGTTCAATAATAAAAGGTTGCAGCTGTTGCATAAATAATATTTCAATCAATAATTTTTGAGAGTGGGTGTCGGGTGTTGGGAATAACGATCACCGATAGGAAAATCACTAGTCTCCTCACGATCCCACGCGAGTAAGTATTTTTTTTTTAAAAAAAAGACATATTAGCTAATAGGTAAATAAATTACACAAATAATCAAGCTTTGCTATTGACATCTTCGACATGATTTGTGGCGTTTTCAACTTTCATTTCGAGTTCACGGGTCTGGTTTTGCAATTCTTGTAAGTAATCAACGTTGGTCTTAGCAGCAGGGATGAACCAAGGTGTATCTTTCCAAAGGTTATCCATCAGTTCCAAGGGGGTGCCACCAGTTTCTGGTAAGAATGCCCAGAAAAATAGAGCATTAGTGAAGTTGCAGATAATGAACAGGTAGAAATATTTATAGCCAACATTTTGAATTGCCTTGTCGGTTACTTGTCCAATCATAGTATTGAATGCGAAAGATACCATAGTGGAAATGGCAACACCCTTAGATCTTGTAGCAATATTGAAGCTTTCAGCTGGGATGATCCAGGATTCAGGTCCGCAGCAAGCACTGAAAATAAAGTTGAAGATCCAAGTAGATGCAATAAAGCCGACTTGTGCACTGCGATTATTGCTTTCTCCAGCGGGGAATTTTGCCAGTAGAATTGTTGCCACAATGAACATGAGACTATTGCCTACCATCCCTGAAATCACTACCCATCTTCTACCGGTATAATCAATAAGCATGACACAGAAGGCCTGGGCAATTAAAGCGATGATCGAATTGATAGACTGGAACAAGAGAGTCTTGCCGGTGGTGAAACCGATTTGAGCAAAAATCGTAGGAGAGAAGTATTGAATAGCAGATACACCAGTCATTTGAACAGCACCTTGGAGCGAGGTGCAAATAAGGATTCTTCTGAAGTTGCTCTTCTGTCTGAACAGCTCAACCCACGAATGGACAGCTTGTTGTTTTTCGGATTCCACTTCATCACAGATTTGTTCGAACTGTACTTTGACAAACGCATCATCGACATTCCCATGCGCATGTAGTCGAGCGAGCGTCTTAAGACTTTTCTCATGTTTTCCTTTCATAACCAACCATCTAGGCGATTCGGGGAAAAAAAAAATGAGCAGCCCCAGAATTCCACCACTGATAACTTGAATACCAAGGGGTACTCTGAATTGGTTAGTATTGTCTGGAGCAAACCCCATATAGCAACCGTATCCAACCCAGGACGCGACTAGAGATCCAATTCCTAAGAAGAACTGTTGAAGCGAGGTTACCCGTCCTCTAATGGATGGATGACACAATTCTGCCTGATAGAGGGGAATAATCATACAGTAAATGCCGACACCAACACCAGCAATGAATCTACCACCATGCATATAGGCTAGATTTTGAGCAGCGGCTTGAATAACACCACCAATGACAAATAAAATAGTCGCACCCACAATGGTTCCTCTTCTTCCCAAGCTATCACTCATGAAGCCTGCAAACAGCGCACCGAAAAATGCACCACCTGTAAATAACGAAACCACTGCACCATTTTCATTACTTGTGGGGCTGAAGGAACTAATAAAGGATGGTGAAGCAACAACCTGCGAAATCACACCAAGGTCATACCCATATGTGAATGAACCCAACGCTGCAAAGCAACATACCAAAAATTGGTACCATTTAGGTGATAGAAAGCTCATTAGGATTGATAAAGGATTATTGATTAGTAGAATTGCTGATCCTCCGCAGATACGAGGAATTATATAAATAAAGTTATCATCGATCACTTATGATCGTCGGTTCTCCACAGTGGAAAAATTGGAATTATTACATACCCCGGAATGGTGGGGTGTAATATATCCTTGAATCGTGTGGGCTGTCTCGGCCTTGGCCCGAAGACCACTCAAAGCCATGGGACGGGGGTACCCCGCCCAATCGCTAATTCGACCCCATCTTTAACTAGCTTACGAACCAAAATTGTATTATTCTGTCATACCGTTTTACATAACTAATAGCATGATATATTCGATATTCTTGGAGATTTGACGATATGCTAGGATGACGCAAAATGTCGAAACGCGTGTGGGGAAAGCTGGCTACCCACAGTCAAATACGGGCAATATTGGCCGGCGTAGGCCATAATAACCTACATAATCCCGGAAACCTATTTTCCCGGTATGGTCGAGAGTGGTACTTAAAAAAGCCCCGACGGGCATCTTTTTTAACCACCCCACCTACTTACCCCGTTAAGGTTGCACATGTCAGAAACAGCACAAACAATTGCGGAGTCATCAGACGCCAAAATCAAGGTGGACTGTGATAGAGTCCTAGGACAAGTGAATGACAATATCTACTCAGGATTTGTAGAACACATGGGAAGATGTGTTTACAGTGGAATTGTCGATTATGATGATAAGAATGACCTGACAAATTGCAAGGGCCATCGAACAGATGTTGCAGATGCATTGAAGAAGATGAAGATGCCAGTAATGAGGTATCCTGGCGGGAATTTCTGTGCGCAATATCACTGGTTGGACGGAGTCGGACCGAAAGAACAGAGACCACGGCGTGTTGAACTGGCATGGCTCAATGAAGAGTCCAATCTGTTTGGAACCGACGAATTCATGGAGTGGTGTGAGATGATGGGGTATGAACCATATCTCTGTCTGAACATGGGAACTGGAACATTGGACGAAGCGTTGGGATGGCTAGAATATTGTAATTCAGATGGAAATACTTATTTTGCCAATCTGCGTCGAAAGAACGGTCGTGAGAAACCATATAGAGTCAAGTATTGGGGGCTCGGTAATGAAATTTGGGGTCCATGGCAAATCGAACAAGATACCGCTGAAAATTATGCTAAAAGGGCGTGTCAATGGGCAAAAGCCTTGAAACTGCTTGATCCTACTATTAAACTTGTAGCATGTGGGTGCACTGGGTTTGATACTTGGGATTTTGAGGTCACACAGAAGTTGATTGGAATGGTAGACATGTATTCCATTCATTTGTACACTTCAAACTCCGATTACTATAAAAATGTGACTGGCCCAGCAGCTGCTGAAAGAGGTATTCAAATTAGCGCGCGGTTGATAGATTTGGCCAAGATCACTCAGAACAAACCAAACGCTGACGTGAAAATTTGTTTCGACGAATGGAACGTATGGGACCCTGTAAAGGCCGAAGGTAAATATGGTGCTGAGCAACAATACGATTTGGCTGATGCACTAGCGGTAGCTAGTTGGCTAAATGTCTTCATTCGTCAGGCCAGCGTTGTTTCAATGGCCAACATTGCGCAGATTGTAAATGTGATTTCACCAATTACAACCTCTAAAGAAGGATTATTGTTGCAGTCTACTTACTTTCCGTTTACACTCTTTTCACAACATATGCGTGGTGAAAGCATCAATCTTCACATTGAAACACCGTTGTATAAGGGACCAACAGAAGGTTTCGAAGGAGAACTATTATGGGCACAGGGTGTTGAACCAAAGATTGCCATGCTGGATGCTAGTGCTACAGTCCACAACGATAAGCTTACAATTGCTGTTGTTAACCGGGATTTGCAGCGCGATTTAGTAACGAAGATCAAATTTGAAAACCGATTCAATTCGGCCGTCAAAGTTTGGACTTTATATGAGGATGATGTTAACAAAAAGAACACTTTCGAGGATCCGAATGCTGTTACCCCCAAGGAAAGTACAATTGATTTCAAACAGCTTGAAGATGGATATGCGTTTTCAAAGCATTCTTTCACGATGCTGCAGCTTAGTTTTATGAAATAAAAATTGAATAGGAAAAATAGCTTCGAATTATGTATTAAAAGAGTTCAATTGAAAGAGTTATAATAACTCAATTGGTAAAGTTGAGCCCAACTTTGTAATGAATAGTGCTTCGGTTGCATCGCTTAAAGCCATAAGACTTAGATGAGGGGTAAAACACAAAACTGGCGTCGGGCACGGTGGGGCGGGGGTCATACTCCCCACAGAAAAAAAAAAAAAAAAACCCTTTTGCTTTTTTTTTTTTTTTTTTTTTTTTATTATTATTATTAGTTCAAAAGAGATAGGCATTTCTCACTCGTATATACTGATGGAAGTGGAATGTCAGAACAAGGCACTAAAACAAAGACTACAGCTAAACGGGCCAGCCGTGCTTGCGACCAGTGCAGCTCGTCGAGAACTAAATGTGACGGGAAGAAGCCATGTCAGAGATGCAACGGGATGACCATACCATGTGAATATACACGTCAATTGAAGAAGAGAGGGAAGGGTAGTGATTTGTATCCAACAAACACCAAATCTAGGAAGACTAGTGGTAATAATGATACTACGTCGTCCGTAGGTGGGCTCTCACAATCGCAGTCCGCGCTATACATGAATAATTCCACCGGGTACGATGACTCCAATGCCTATACTACGGGTGGAGGAGGGGCACATTCTACCTCACCTGGAGGAAGTTCCGCTTCTGAATACAACAACAACAACAACAATGGTACCAGAGCTAAAAGCGATTTCTTCGACATGAGCGCTCAAACTGATCATATAATCTCACCCAATGACACAACGGCGGCTATGATCACTGAATCAGCATTTAATAGTCCGCGATGGATTAATTTGAACACGTCTTTCCCTACAGAATTGTTTACTACAGGATTCGATACGAAAGAGAGGCAGTCACACCAATGTCATAGTTTGTCATACCCGGTTTTAAACTCAATCGCACATCAACTTTATTTTGTTGATCCGCAGCTAATCACCGACTTGATGGAAGTTTACTTCTCCAATACGGTATATGGAGTGGCTCCAATAGTTAGACGGTCTTCATTACTTTCTATGACTAACCCGCGACCATGCACGCCTGCTTTGCTTTTCTCTTTTTTACTAGTGTCTGCACATGCCACAGATCACCCTAAAATCAAGAGCGCACCAACTACGCGAGAGACGATAATAAAAAAGCTGACCGAACTTGTGATTGCCAATTTGCGACCGCTAAAAGACATTAGTGAAAAGGGTTCATTGGATGATGTTATTGCGTGTATACATTTGGGCATTGTCAGCTCTGCATCGGAGTTTAAGGGAGAGTCAATGAAATGGTGGAACATGGCATATTGGTTAGGACGAATGCTTAGACTAAATGTAGAGGATGATCAACTAGATGAAGAGCAACGAGAAGAACAACGGCGGACATGGTGGTTATTGTTTTTGGCAGACAAGCATTTGGCGCTTTGTTACAATTTGCCAATCTCTCTAGACGAGTCCGAATGTTTAGATCTGTACCTGCCACTGGAAGAAAGCGCTTGGGTCGGGGAAGGTCCCTTGTTACCTGCTGAAACTGATACGACGAGAGAGAAGGGCCCGCCTACGATAGTATGTGGCACAGGCTTGTTTGGAATGTATCTACCATTCATGGTCTTATTAGGGCGCATTCTTCATATTCATTTTCTAACTCTAAACCCGAGAATAGGGTTTAACAATGATATTGTCAAAACATACAAAATGGCATTTTTGAAGGATTTGAATAATATGGAGCAATCGGTTGAGAACTTCATGCCGAAAAATGGGTCTAGTATTTATGTTGTAACCTGGAAGGAGTACTGTCGCTGTTACATCCATGTCTTCCATATTCTCTGCCAAGGACACTGGGACCCCATAAATTTGATGGACTCTATTTCTACCCTGTTAGCCGATGACTCAGACTTTGACAGAGAGTGTCTTCAGCATGCCATCCAAGCTGCCAAACGCCTGGAGATGATCTTGACGGTCGATCCTGACCTGCGGCTTATTCCCTATTTCTTTGGTATCCATCTACTTCTTACTGGGGTGACGCTGTTATGCATATCCGACCATCCGTTGGACAGTTCGATGTCGAATGAGATACGCTACGCGTGTGAGGTAGTAGTTCGAGCACATGAGGTGTGTATAGTTACCTTGAACACTGAATATCAACGTAACTTTCGAGCGATTCTACGGGGTGCCATTCAGGCGTTTGTGTTCCCGGAATTAGCGGGTGACCTAGACCAAAGGCGAGCACGCCGAAGACAAGTTCTAGCGTTATATAGATGGTGTGCTGGTGGTACAGGACTCGCTATATAAAACTTGCTGCTATTACTATTGTTGTGTTGTTTTTGTTTTATTTATTTACTCGATCAGTGGTACTCGATAGTGAAATTTCCTTGTTCTATGCATCACCCTTTCGGATGAAGGCGATTGCATGGAGAGAGAGAGAAAAGGAGGGGTGGGACATGTTCACTTGAGTGTGTATTAGCTTCCCATGTTGTAGTCTATGTACCAACATAGCTAAGTAAAAAAAGTGGTTGTTCCATCTTGGTATTTAAAAGGTTACTTGAAAATTCGAATTACCTTGACAGTTGCCAGTTTTGACAAGGCAGCGACACGTAGTGTCCATATACTTTCTTCCTGCCGTCGCCGTTGGGTCATTTTCTCATAGGTGAAAAGGATCAAGCGAACACCACAATCAATGCTGACATAAGCGCACGAGAATGAGTTGCCGGAGTGTTAGTAACAAAAAAAAGTCCCAAGATCAGACAACGCAATTTTTAAGCCTCCTTATATCAACAAATTTGTTTCTCCTTCACACATAATACACAATAAAAAGGGAAAAAAAAAAAAAAAAAAATCGCTCACTTTCTAACAACACACAACACATACGCACATAATCCGCACGGAGATCAGAAAGCAACAAAGGTACATTTATTAAGACTTGTGATCATTTTTTTTTATTGTATTTCGTTTGTTTTTTTACAATATTCTTGTTATATTGCTGTGATCTATAGAAGACAACGTTAAAGATACATATACATAAACAAATATCGCTGTCGGGAACAGAAAGCTATTTATAGAGAGCACGATTTAAGCAACCACAACAACGACAACAATAAGAACAAATCATTACAACTATAAAGGAGAGAAAAAAAAAAAAGGAAAAAAATAATAAATAAAGAATTAGGCAGCAATAATGTCTCTGTAAGTTGAGAGTTGTACGCGGCCATTTAGAGATTTCCTCTGCTAACAGATATTACCTCTAGTGATCTTCGAGTTGGAAAGAAATATAGAATCGGGCGAAAGATCGGTTCAGGATCATTCGGTGATATCTATTTGGGGACTAATATCATTTCCGGAGAAGAAGTTGCCATCAAGCTGGAGTCTGTCCGAGCTAAGCATCCTCAGTTAGATTATGAGGCAAGAGTCTATAAGGCACTTTCCGGCGGTATCGGCATCCCGTTTGTCCGGTGGTATGGTACTGAGTGTGACTATAATGCGCTCGTTATTGATCTCTTGGGCCCTTCGCTGGAGGATTTGTTCAATTTTTGCAACCGCAAGTTCTCATACAAGACAGTTTTGTTGCTGGCGGACCAGCTGATCTGTCGGTTGGAATTCATCCATGCCAAGTCGTTCATTCACCGGGATATTAAACCAGACAACTTCCTCATGGGCATCGGTAGACGGGGGAACCAAGTTAATGTGATTGATTTTGGATTGGCAAAGAAGTTCAGAGATCCTCGGACCCATCTCCATATCCCGTATAGGGAAAACAAAAACTTGACCGGGACTGCCCGTTACGCTTCCATCAACACACACTTAGGAGTTGAACAATCTCGTCGAGATGATCTGGAATCTCTTGCTTACGTCCTCATCTATTTTTGCCGAGGGTCGTTGCCATGGCAAGGGTTGAAGGCCCAGACCAAGAAGCAGAAATACGATCGTATCATGGAAAAAAAGATGACCACTTCTGCCGAAGCATTGACGAGAGGTCTGCCGTTGGAGTTCACTAATTTCTTGAATTATACCCGTTCCTTGCGTTTCGATGATAAGCCTGATTATCTCTATCTTCGTAAAATGATGAGAGATTTATTTCTCCGTCAAAACTACTACTACGATCTGGTGTTTGATTGGACTCTGTTGAAGCATCAAGTAAAGCAGCAGAAACAACAAAAACAAATTAAGAACGAATCTGGTGAAAACAACAACAACAACAATCAGCAAAGCCAATCTTCGCAACCTCCACAACAACAACAACAACAACAACAACAGTCCACAGTTGCTGTCGCAATCGACCCGGCTGAATCCGAAAAAGTCAAATTGAAGACCTCCCAATCCAGTGTTCCAGTGGCAGCAGCAGCTGCTGCTGTTGCAAATAACCCTACCTCCACTAGCAATTTTAGGAGAGTAGAGCAGCCTGCACCAGTAGCGTCGCAACAGCGTCAATCTCAGCAAAATATTTATAACCAACAGACTAATCAATCTTGGCTGTAAACGAGAGTGCGCTCATATACACACAATTCTCAACACATACGTATACTTATTATTATTTTATAATTGCATTTGTTGTTCTATATGCATAGGAGCTTCTTTCCTAGCTAATCTGTTGTATTCGTATTCTTAATCGTATTAATAAATTTCTTGTCAGCGATAATATGCACATACAAATACAAGGGGGCGGCGCTCAGCGCCGCCCGTACGCGTACGAGTGCGGGTATGGGTTAATGTCGTAGTCCTTCATTAGCATCAATTTAAAACCGATATATTGCGATATTTAGTCTCTTTCTTTGAGGGCGACGTCGGCTTTCCCGTTATTGAATCTGGCAAAGAATGGATCTGGATCATCAAAGAACCGTGAGTTACTGTGTGAGTTCACGTTTTTTTGTCAATGTTGAAACCG
>JAJLUR010000071.1:44764-57345 GCA_030674225.1 Blastobotrys terrestris | reverse complement strand
TTTTTTTTTTTTTTTTTTTTTTTTTTTTTTTTTTTTTTTTTTTTTTTTTTTTTTTTTTTTTTTTTTTTTTTTTTTTTTTTTTTTGCTGTTGCGAAAAGAAGCAATTGCACTGACATGATAGCTGCATTGATCGCATCATATAAACCTATAAATGTATTACTCTTATTGCTGACTGGATATATATAACCCTGTTCCGTTTAATAAGTGACGGAATAGGCCTTAAAGAATGACTGCTGATCACTTGTAGAAGCTCCGGAAAGATACTTGCCGTCAGAGGTCTTGAGTGAATAACCCTTGGATGCTGTAAATCCAACCTCGAAGACGTCTCCATCATCCTTACTAATACCTTGGCCCTTAATATAACCACCATCTGCGAGCTGAATCTTGAAGTTCTTGGAAAAGGCGTCCCCTTGCTGGTGAACAACGAATCGTGCACTCTTATTATTATAGTCCTTACCGCAATCGCCAGTGTCAAGCTTGTTGCCATTTGCGACAAGACACTTTCCGCCATCTGCCGCAAAAACAAGGTATCTACCTTCAGTGAGCGCACCAACAAGTTCCTTGTAGCCGGACTCGGTCCATAGCGAATCGGACTCTTTCTGCTTGCCGTACGGAATTGGCACCTGCCGGTCGTTAAACTTCTTCTGACAGGGCTTGGGGCCAACCCAGGTGCTGCCATTTTTCCTGGGCTCAGAGGCGTTCACGAGGGTTGGCAGACTGTAATCGGGGTTCTCGAAATCAAAAAGCTCAGTTAAATCAGACATGTGTTGACGTCTCCAGTCTCCGATGTTTTCAACAGTCACGTCCTTGTGGAAGGTAGCATTAATCCACTTTTCGAGAAACAAGATTTGAGAAGTGTGGTCAGATGGTGCGGAGAAAACTCTACCGCCACGGGTCCATGGAGAGATGACGTAAAACGGTACTCTGAATCCAGGGCCAACTGGGACGTCATTAGTCGAATTGTCCATCAAATCCTTCATCCATTCGACCTTGGTGTCCTTTGGAGCTAGGAATGGCTCCACGTGATCACCCAAGCCACCAGTTTCATCATAGGAAATAAGAAGGGCAGTTTCATTGTATTTGGGCGAGTTCATTACAGCGGAAACAACCTTCTCCTGGAGCCACTCGCCATCGACTGGTCGATTTGGAGGGTGCTCAGAAAGCTCCATGGGGCCAATGATGTAGGACACGGCAGGCAGAGTACCATTGGCAGCGCGGTCATAAAACGCTTGAAGGCCAGGGAAAGAGTTTCCCTTGACCTGCAGAGCAGTCCCGTTTTTGGCTTTTTGGAATTGTTCAAAGTAAGCGAGTGGGTTGTCATCAAAGTTGTCAACGTCCTGAAACACTTGCCAATCAACGCCCTCTTCTTCCAAAATTTCTGGCTGAGTCTTCCACTTGAGCGGGTAGCAGGAATATGCTGTTCCGTCGTCCGTATACTCGCATCCTGGAGTATCAAAGTTATCAAGGTATGGACCGCCAACACTGTTCGGGTTACCAAGAGTGTTTTGGACATTGATTGATCCGGACACCCAGGTGACTCTGTTTGGACAGGTTGATGTAATCACGGATTCGGAATACATGTCTGCCACAGTCCAGCCATCGACAATGCTGAACAGAGTGGGGATATCGTTTCTTCGGTAGTAACCCCAGGAATAGGCCGTGTTGTTGGTCACCCAGCCGTTGACCTTTCCGCCATTCCACGCATCATGGTTGGCAGTCCAGCCGTTACTCCCGGCCACAGCACACTGGTTGCTTTCGGCATATTCGGGGTTCTCGTTCATGTAAAACGGCAGGAGATAGTCAGCCTCAGAGCTGTTTGTTGGTTGATACCAAATTGGTTTGTTGTTGTCCCCCACCAGAACGTTGGGGTCCTTGAACCCTCTAACGCCCTTGAGAGAGCCGTAGTAATGATCAAACGCTCGGTTTTCTTGCATGAACAAGACAACATGCTTGATATCTTCCAGGCCGGCGCCAGTGACGCTTTGGATGGCTAACGCCAACGTCGCAATTGTAGAGAGAAGCATTGCGTATATTGCTCCTCCAAATGATCGGGAAACAGCGTGTTATATAGGTTTCCGGATATTGTACTGTAACATTGTGTACCAACTCCGCAGGTACTCGTATGCAAGGATCATCAGGAAGGCCCATCCCGGGAATCTGATTCGATTCTAAGAGCATTGCACACGTTACGCTGATGAACTTACAGCTCTGGTCTGAGTGAAGTTGCGTGGGTGTGTTCTATACTTACTTTTTCCAATGAATGAGCAGACGTTATGGCCTGTGGTAGATGTATCTGGTCTATTGCAGACCCCCCAGGTAACCAAAATAAGCATTTTTGTGAAACAATCACAATACGATGATGCTATTTCCAATGCGACGGTGTAACGTCGGACGGGGCCGCCAGAGGTAGAGCTGCATAACCGAGAGAGCTTTGTATCCAGAAATCTTCGCACGCGAGGCACAATGCGGAAGTAGACTGGATTCTTTCCTTACATAAGGTCCAATGCAACTGTTTTCATTGGCTGAGGTGGTTTAGGTTGGGCGATCAATGGCTTCCGCAATGCTGATCATGTATGCAAGGTTCCACCCACGTGTGACACCAGACGCCTGCTGAGAGGTACGATGTTTTGAAGCCTGTTTTGAGCGCGGTAGTCCTGTCTCTCGCTGAAATCCGGAGCGACAGATAAAAGAGCCGGCCGTTAGGGTCATGATTCGCGTTGATTTCAGGGGGGGTTCGGTTTCGTGTCGGCGTGGTGAGGATATATGTCTGGGCCCGACCCAGATCGGCAGCTCGACAGATTGATGATTGTTTTGACCTGCGAATCGCCTGCAACAAAGTAGGAAGGTATAGATGTGTCCAACCGTTCCAAATTCAGTAGTAATACTTGGTAGAATCGAGTCTGTTCGCAATTTTCATCGAACTATGGGCTGTCGAGAGTCACTTGGCGATATCATGTAGCAATATGACAGAATCCAGCTAGAGCCATTAGTTAGATGTGTGAAAGATTTAGGAGATTCCGTTGATCAGCATAGTTTGACACTGATAGACTGATGAATGCTGTCATATCCGCCACTGGTCTGTGCAGCCGAGCCTATTATAGAGGTGACGCGTAGGCATACTTGTGGACTGCGGAGGGGGTGTTTGATGTCATAGGTTGTATTCTAATCCACTGCTCAATGGCATTACTCCGTTATATCATAGTACTCTCCGTCCTCCTTTAACAAAACACCATGTGATGGTGAAGTCGGCGCGGAGGGTATACACGTCGCCCATGTGTGCCCTGCGGGCGACCATCTTTTCTAGAAAAGAAGCAAAAGCACTGATGGCCCCGCAGAGCTACCTTTTTTGCTTCTTTTCGGAGAAAAAAGAAGCCGCCGGAGGCACATTGCCCTGCAGGTGGCCAAAGAAGAAATAGAACTGGACGCACTATCCCCTCGGACTCTAGCCGTTACCTCGCAGAGCTACGCTTCTTGCTTCTTTTCGGAGAAAAAAAAGAGGCCACCGGAGGCTCCGCCTGTGGGCTTGTATGAGATCCGGCTGTAGGAGTACACACCTTCGCTGAGATAGTGAAAGGACGCTACTAAGCGCTGAACTTGTCACGAAAACACTCACCATAACCTCAAACGATCGACTGTATCAGTAACAGGCACATGATCGAATTGGCTTTCAAATATCGTCATTGTGGGCAATGTGCAAAAACCGTTAGCACACTACCGCCATTGTGGTTCTTTTGTGGAGTGATCGTGTAAGGTATGAAGGGGTGAATGGGCAGCTATCGATCGATTTTTTTTTTTTTTTTTTTTTTCGATTCAGAAGACAAAGAACCTAGCCACCAAGCAATGCAAACTTAAAGCGAAGCCCCCAGGCTGATGAGATCTTCCCCCCCTCGAATCCCTCCGTATTGCAGGCTCACACAATTCACCCCGCACAAACACAGAGATGATATGCATAGCTACATCATCCCGCCGCACAACGTGCGGTGAAACCGTTTGATGACAAATATTATTTTTTTTTTCAGTTTTTCCGCATCACGTGACCTTTTTTCCAGTTTTGTTCCTCTCTTAATTAGCAATATCAAAAATACACCCACAAACAACCATCATCAAAACAATGCCCCTGGAACCACCTCTTCACACATCCATCAACGAGCCTCGCAGAGCTACCTTTTTTTGCTTCTTTTCGGAGAAAAAAGCAGCCGCCGGAGCCACACCCCCAAACGGACCCATCGGGATCTGCAGGAGGCGGGCCCGATTGGGTTCAGTTTTTCGGGTTACCCTACTGCCACGTCAATTATTCAGCCAATCTCCGCTTTTAGTGCCTTCCACCATCACTCACTTCTTCTCTTTCACTCACCACACCCCATCAAATACTGTTTCCTGGAGATGAAGTATTCAAAGGTAATTCTAACTGCATTGGCTGGCTTCCTGGCTAGCGCCCACGCCGCGAGCGACGTGGTCCAATTGACTGGCGACAAGTTTGAGGACTTTGTTTCCGACAATAAGGTTGTTCTCGCCGAGTTCTACGCCCCGTGGTGCGGTCACTGTAAGGCGCTGGCCCCAGAATACGAGACTGCTGCTACTGCGCTCAAGGACAAGGACATTGCATTGGCCAAGATCGACTGTACCGAGGAGGAGTCGCTGTGCGCCGAACAGAAGATTCAGGGTTATCCTACCTTGAAGGTGTTCCACGGTCTCGATAAGGTTAGTCCGTATGCGGGAGCCAGAAAGTCTGACAGCATTGTTTCGTACATGATTAGACAATCCATGCCAGCGGTTTCGCCAATCACGGCGGACAACATCGAGGAGTTCACCTCTGACGACGAATACGTCACTGTGGCCTTCTTTGACGACAAAAAATCCAATGCCACATTCACCGACCTTGCGGAGAAGCTCCGTGACAAGTTCATCTTTGGTGCGTCCAGCGACGCCAAACTGGCCAAGGAATATGGTGTCAACAAGCTTCCAGGCCTCGTAGCATTCAAGAAGGGCGACGAAGGCAAAGCCGTGTACGACTCTTCAAACAAGGGTTTCAAGTTCACACCAGAAAACATAAAGTCTATCATTGTCCAGGAGTCTTTCCCATTGATTGGTGAGATTGGTCCACAGACCTTCAGCGACTACGCCACCGCTGAGATGCCTTTATTATATATTTTCGCCGACAATGACGAAGACCGTGAAGAGCTCTCGTCCATTGCCAAGGAGCTTGCTCCAAAGCTCAAGGGTAAGGCAAACATTGGTGTCCTCGACGCGAAGTTGTACGGAAGACATGCGCCAAACGTCAACTTGAAGGAGACGTGGCCAGCCGTGGCTATCCAGGACTTTGTCAAGAACAAGAAGTACACCCACTCTCAGGACAAGGCCATCACCAAGAAGTCCTTCACCAAGTTTGTTGACGACTTTGTTTCGGGCAAGTTGGCTCCATCCCTCAAGTCTGAAGAAGTGCCCAAGGAACAAGGTCCGGTCACCGTTGTTGTGGGCAAGTCTTATGATGACATTGTTCTTGACGACTCCAAGGACGTGTTGATTGAGTTCTACGCCCCATGGTGCGGTCATTGCAAGAACCTTGCTCCTATTTATGAAGAGCTTGGTGAATTGTACCACAATGACTCTGATCTCAAGAAGAAGGTGGTTGTGGCCAAGATGGACCACACCGCTAACGACGCTCCGGATGACATCATGGGCTACCCAACCATCAAGCTCTATCCAGCTGGCAAGAAGGACTCTCCAGTCGACTTTGAGGGTGCCAGAACCTTGGAGGACTTGGCCAACTTCATCAAGGAAGAGGGTAAGCACAAGGCTGATGGTTTAGCCAACAAGAAGGCCGCAAAGAAGGACGAAGAGGATGACGACGAGAAGGAAAGAGATGAATTGTAGTTAGCTCACATATATATATATATATATATTCCTTTATTGTTTCCGTTTTCGTGGGCTCATGTCGCGTCTCCGCCGGCTACTTTTTTAGAGAAACGAAGTAAAAACGGTAGCTCTGCGAGGCCCAGTGTTTTTGCTTCGTTCGCCGGGTATATGAGTAAACAGAGTAGAGGGGACCTGCATCCATGTGTGAAGAGAAGTTTCAGCATCTCTGTAGTGTGCGTGTCGCCACCATCTGATGTATAACAATTTGACGGACTATGTCAACGAAAGGGAAAGAGCTCTGGAAGGGGGGCAGCTTTGATGGTCAAGCTTGAGTTATTATGCATACTTGTGGAAAAACCACCTTCATTTCATTTCAGAAAGTACATCCCAAACGAACATGTATATGTATGTATACGTCGAATTGAAGAGCCGAGTATGTATAACTCCTATGCATAATTGTGATAGGATGGAATATGAGCAATAATCCAACTAACGATCGGTATATGCATACTTTAAAGCAGTACACACGATGACTATTTCTTACACACATTAGTATGCATATGTATGTCAATAGTAGCTCTACATCAGTATACAAATAGTTGAATTGCCAGCCACTTTGAAAAATACACGTACCCATGTATGTATATATGCATATGGGCATAAAACAGCCAAATAGCTATGCATAGTATCTAGTAGAGCGATATGTATAGCTCTTCATCTTCAAACTTTCTGCTTGTTTAGCCATAGATCTGCAATGCATACGCACATATCCATATGCATATGTATGCATATTATAGTACCATGCCATACTACAGTTCATAATGGTATCCTTTGCTCATTCACTGCTAAAACCGTTCACGTATGTGTGCATACGTGAATAAGTTCAAATTCCAATATGCATAAAATCTCTTTCGAAATCTCTGCTGATTTTCTGTTTGAAAGCAGAAAACCCATCTTTAGGCATCCGTGTTTATTCAACACGAGATTAAACCTTTTGAAGACCGCCGACTTAACACCACAGATGTTATTAATTTATTCGGCTAGAAATAGAGAAGACAGTCAATGCTCTCTCTTTGACTGTACAGGCTTTAAGATAATACCTCTTTTCTACAAAAGGAAGCTAAAGCACACAATTTGACGTTTGAACGCTACAATTGAATAAGTAAAACACTCAATTATTTTCAATCAGGACTACACATACAGATAGGGCTCACTGTATTACTAAAAAGGGAACAAAAAAAAACCTACCAATTCTTTTCTCTTTCCATCCACTACAGCTATATGACTGGGCCATAGTAGCTGCAAATGACAAACTAAACACTCCAGTTGGATAAACCTACAATATCGGTCCAATTCTGTGACTAAACTTAAAGATGGCCCCTCTTACCATAAAACAGATGCAAAATTCTATGTGCAATATAGATTTATTATAAATACGTTCTCAATGCTTGGATTTTGGAGGTGGGGGAACATTCGAATCCGGGCTCTCAGTCTTTGCGTCTGTCCTCCCTTCTAGCTCACGGCTCTTTTGTTCCTCCTCTGCGAAATACTCTGAAAGGTCACTCTGGGCAGCTGGAGCGGCGCTGAAAGATGGATGATGCTTTCGTTGCTTGTTCCCTGCCGCGTTCTTAGCATCACCACCGGTAACCTTGGGGGCAGCACTAGCCAGATTGGCCGGTGTGATATAGTTAGCAGACGAGTCCTCCGTAGCTTCAAACAGCGTACCTCCTGGAGGCATCAAATTGTCTCCACCAGTTGAAGACTCTCCGCGACGATACATGGACGAAGATCGACTACGTTCTGCATGGGCCCATTTGCCAGCAACCGCTGGAATCCGGTGTAACCATCCATAACCCACACCACAGCCCAACAGGCCAGATCCGCCCCATCGGTTGTTAGGTCTGATGGTCACTGGTCGCACAACGTCGTAGTCATGATTATACACATACAGCTCAATCTCGCACTGTGGGTCTTCATTGGCTCTTTTTGTCACCACACGACCCAACAGTGTCTCTCCACCAGCTGCCAACAGGCCATCCTTTCCTCCAATGATATAATCAGAATCGGAGACAAGACCAGCCTTTTCCGCTGGAGAATTCTCTGTCACATTGAGAACATGCCAGATGTGGTCAGCGACCTCTAATGGAGCCCACTGGACCGTGAATCCGAGCTTCTTGTCCGTGCTGACCTCGACCATGATAGTCCGTCTGACTCGTCCCTTTGCACTCCACACATCCAGAGAAACGCTTCTCCCCTTGCAATTGTTGATCTCGGCCACAAAGCTGTCTACTGGCGGGCCTGTTTCGGCCTGTATTGAGATGGCAGGCTCACCTGGTGGTGCGTACGAGTCCAGCTCATGGCCGTTTAGCCCAATGATGAAGTCGAAGAACGACTCCAGCCCGGCATCCTCTGCTACGGAGCCCTTCTCCACGTGCAGCACCCGGAAACCGTAGCCCGCTTCTTCTTGCCCTCGTTCTGCGTACTCCCGGTCCTCCGGGTTGATGATTCCTTCCGCTGACTTGACCAAATTCTTCGCAAAAGCAAACATTGCGATTATATCCTCTTCACCTAGCTCACTGCCTCTCTCTCCGCGCCCATTAAAAGAGCCTCCATCACCACAAAGACGGCAATAAACCCTAACCCACATAAAAATCGGGCATCGGAGAACTCGGCGGCCCGTTGTGGCGGTGGTGTGGCGGTGGAGTTGTGTTGCCCTGCGGGCGGTCTTCTTTTCTAGAAAAGAAGCAAAAGCACTGGAGAGGCAGAAGTAAGAAGTAGGGGGCAGACTTGTTTTATCGAGAAACGAAGCAAAACGTATTTTTATACGGAGACGTGTGATACAGACCGTGGAACCGTAGCTATACCGACGACGTCGGACATTATTAAGGCTCTGCATTGTGCCGTAGAAACACCTAATGCACTCATTGAGTCAGGTTCAGAAGCTTCCCTAGCGTCAGTATGGGTAAAGTTTTATTTCACTTTCTCGTCCGGTCCGGTATTTTTCGGGGGACAGCGGCTGGGATTGACCAATTGTGCAACTTGTGACATGCAAGATGAAGGGGCACAAAGAGTCTCTAAGTACTCAAATAACCAACGTGACAAAAGCCCAAAGTGTCTATGGGTTGTGGCACTCGCAATTAAAGCACAGTCACGCAGGCCTTTCGCCAAAGACAGTTGCAGACACATCATGTCCATTTTGACGGTTATTTTGGACGACGCATTGGAATGCAGGAGTGCCTACAGGATGAAAGCCGAAGAAAATCAGTCTAATTACCACATTGGGTAGTGGATAGTTACCTTTTCAAACACAATGCGGACAATTGAAACATGCTATCTCGATATTCCGCTCCCAAATAGCATGGCTGAAATGTGTCCCACTTTGAAATTTCAAGACCAACCATCAACCGATTGAGGGTGCAACGAATCAATCCGACGTCTGTCCAACCCTCTGGCCAATTCGGATCAGATTGTCCGGGCTTGAGCCTTTGGATTCAATCGGATGAAACTGGTAGTTACTACTATTTCTATTTTGTCTTATTTATTTTGGATCCTTATTTCATTATGACACCAATTCCATCGCCTTTGTGTAACCCAGTTCATTATTCTCCTATCTTGATCAATTGGATAGCTAGTTGGATTCACTCTGTTCTCAGTTTCATCCCACCACGTGACCAGTCTCTCTCACAGCTAGAATGTGTGCCCTGCGGGCGGCCTTCTTTTCTAGAAAAGAAGCAAAAGCACTCGAAGGTTTTTCACGGCACCACGTGACTACTCTCTCTCACAGAGCTAGAATGTATGCCCTGCGGGCGGCCTTCTTTTCTAGAAAAGAAGCAAAAGCACTGGACACCACCACGTGAGTAGTCTCTCTCAGAGAGCTGGAATGTGTGCCCTGCGGGCGGCCTTCTTTTCTAGAAAAGAAGCAAAAGCACTGGACACCACCACGTGAGTAGTCTCTCTCAGAGAGCTGGAATGTGTGCCCTGCGGGCGGCCTTCTTTTCTAGAAAAGAAGCAAAAGCACTGGACACCACCACGTGAGTAGTCTCTCTCACAGAGCTAGAATGCGTGCCCTGCTGGCGGCCAGCATTAGAAGTTTTGACGGCACCACGTGACCAGCCTCGCAGAGCTACCTTTTTTTGCTTCTTTTTCGGAGAAAAAAAGAAGCCGCCGGAGGCTACCTCAAGCCATGCGAATGGACAATTTCCCGCCAAACACTGGATGGCTGGTCAGCCCACAGAATCGCTTGGCTGAACTTCCATCGCAGTCGAAATTGGCAATCTACCACCACAGGGGGGCCCGCCAAGCGCAGGACAAATATAGCCAGCCTCAATTGACTCACCGCATGCGTATCCCAGGATACTCCCCACCGCGCATAAGCTTCTTGCTAAATATATCCCACAGTCGCATCTAATTTAAGACCCTCGACTCACCACCTGCCGCCGACCGGCATCCCGATCCGATGATGAAAAAAAAAAAATATCAAATTGTGACCCCCAACTGCGGTGAAGAGGTGGTGTCGAGCGGTTGGCTGCAGATTGCAGAGATAACGCAGATGCAGACTAAGATACGGTTCGCATGCTCCGATGTACCAGCCTGTTGTAGCTAGCTACTCCTCCAGTACCCAGCCGTGTCGTACCCTGAGACACGCCGTGTCTTGGAGACAATCCGCTGGTACCACTCACCTGCCAACCAATTGTCCTGCGTGCGGACTCCTTGCCTCGCAGAGCTAACTTTTTTTTTTTTTTGCTTCTTTTCGGAGAAAAAAGAAGCCGCCGGAGGCCACCTTGCGCTGGAAGCAGCCGCCACACGACACCTTGTTGTGTGGTAAGGAAAGTTAAATATATACTACATGAAGACGAATTAATAATGCAAGCGGTCTATTGGGCCTTGATGGAGGGCTGGTTGTGGGCGATTAGCAGTCCCTTGGGACGTTTGTGAAGTGGATCTGAAGCGGGGAAGCGTGGGGAGCCCGGCATGGACTCAGTGTCGGATTCACCGTAAAAAAGCTCTGGAGGCGACGGCTGCTGCGCTTCGAGGTCCAGTCGTTTGTGGAGTGCCGACTGATGGCTGTGGTAGTACGAATCGTTGGCGTAGGCCCGTCTCAGAGCCCTCACGAGCTTGGAAGCCAGCGTGTAGAGCGCCAGCACCGAATAGTAGCCGACGACGGCCATGAGCAGCAGCACTGCGATGTTGGATGCTACGGAAAAAAGCGAGCGGACAAGCGAGACCAGCCCCGGATGATACGTGGACGGCTGGGCGGTGTCCAGCAGCCGGTGGTTGTTGAGCAGGACCCGATCGGCCTGATATCTGGACATTGTGTGTGAGTGTGTTGAGCGTGCTTTTGAAAAAGAGAGAGAGAGAGAGAGACGCGGTTATCTCTATATTTATAACCGTGGTGCTCTTGTGCAATTTTTTTTTTTTGTGTGTGTTTTGTCGAACATTTCTTTTTAAACGGTGCAGCAAAAAGAAACGTGCTGCTTTTAATAACCCTAATCTACGTCATGCACCGCAATTACCTGGCTGGTGGGCATTAGATCGCGAGAGCGTGGCGCCACAAGCTTATTGTTGTGCTCACGCGAGTGTGGAGTCCCGTTATCACAAGGCAATGGTCTGTACCTTTTTATTTTGTTTGTTTGCTGCTTCCATTTTTTTTTTTTTTTTTTTTTTTTTTAATTTCACCACCACCTGTCGATCCATGCTCCGCCTGCCGTTTTGGGCCACGGAAAAACCGCGCCAAACAAAGCCTTCCGTTACCGCCACGGTGGGCTCGACTGCTGTAGGTGAAATAATATACGATCGCTTTGTTTGACAGGTGCACGCTAGCACGCACTCTGTGGGATCTATTGTTGGTTGTTTTTGATTTTTTTTTTTTTTTGCTGATTAGCCTTTTTTGGTTTCTTTTTTAGCTGCTATTTTTCCCTCAGGCGGGTCCCAGCCATCCGGGTGGTAGGTGACGTCGGGCCGACGACGCAAGTAGCAGAAAAAACAAACGGTGGGCTCTTGATCTCTCTCTCTCTCTGTTCCACAGAGACACCATACTGACAGGGGCTGTTTGTAGTAGCTGGAACGGTGTCCGAGTAGTAGCTACGAAACAGCAGGTGGTTGCTGCTGCAATGCGACCACCAAGTCTGCATCCTGTAAGGGGTGCAGCAGCCCGGACCTGTCAGAGCGATCGACGCAGTAGCTAGTGTGAACCGAGGTGCGCCCGGTTGGGAAGGCCTTCGCCGATCAGTCCTTGTTGGACCTGGCAAAGCTGCCGTGAGACAGTCAGGGTCGCCTCTTTGCTGCTGCTGCTGCTGCCTACCCCAGCACTGGATACGACATCTGCTTGTTTGAATGCAAGTTTGGCTCGTCCGCCCAATGTCTTATAGCCCACTCACCCCCTTATAAGACCTGTCTGGTCCATTATCTATAGATCTATATACCCCTCCGGTCACGTGGTGCTGCGAAAGTATGTGCACCTTCCTAAAAAACGTAGCTCTGCAAGCCAAATAACGGCTACCGCCCGCAGGGCAATACACGGGCCTATGTAGCCTCCGGCGGCTTCTTTTTTCTCCGAAAAGAAGCAAAAAAGGTAGCTCTGCGAGGCTATTCCAGTGCTTTTGCTTCTTTTCTAGAAAAGAAGGCCGCCCGCAGGGCAATACACGACTCACGTAGCCTCCGGCGGCTTCTTTTTTCTCCGAAAAGAAGCAAAAAAGGTAGCTCTGCGAGGCTATTCCAGTGCTTTT
>JAJLUR010000071.1:22247-44664 GCA_030674225.1 Blastobotrys terrestris | reverse complement strand
TAGTGCTTTTGCTTCTTTTCTAGGAAAGAAGGCCACCCGCAGGGCAATAGCTACACGCCCCCACGTAACCTGTCACGTGGTGCTGCGAAACTGCAGAGCGTTTGTTCACTCGTACATGGACCTCCGTAGGAAATTGTAGCTCAGCGAGGCTAGACACGTGGTGCTGTGAAATCTCCAGTACTATTGAATCTTCTTTTCTAGCAAAGAAGTGAAAGGCACATGTCACGTGGTGGTGCGAAGCTGCCAGTGCTTTTGCTTCTTTTCTAGAAAAGAAGGCCGCCCGCAGGGCAATTTCCGCGAGCCCGTCTTTTGCCTCGACCGGGAGGGCACTTCCCGGCCCGCAAGGGGATTTCGGAGATTCCGAGGGCCGGTTAGCGGGTTGGGACGTGCGGACGTGAATCGGAGAGAGAGAGAGAGGGCACTGAACCAGCAAGCAGAACAGTATGGATAGACAGGTGACGCTACGAGGAGTGCTGGCTGGACTGGGGATCGGGAGTGTTGTGCTCTTCAGCAACTTCCAGTTCGGCCTGCAGACAGGATGGGTGTCGATGATGTGTCTGCCCAGCGCCCTGCTCGGGTTTGCCATCTTCAAGAGCCTGCAGGGCCGACTCAGCTACGAGTTCACGGACACTGAGAACGTGTTCGTGCAGAGCCTGGCGGTGGCGGTAGGCACGGGACCGCTGGCGTATGGGCTGGTGGGGATCATCCCGGCAATTGAAAAGTTTGTCAAGCCCGAGGAAGGGTGGAGCGGAGGCAGACTCGGACTCGCGGACCTCATCGTGTGGTCGGGTGGGCTGGCGTTCTTTGGAGTGTTCTTTGCAGTACTGCTCAGACGCCAGATTATCGTAAAGGAGAAGCTGCGGTTTCCGTCCGGATCTGCTACGGCGATCCTGATCAAGGTGCTGCACAAGAAGGAGGTGGAGGAGCAGGAGGATGCCAGTGAGGACGATGTGATTGCGTCGCACGCTGCCAGCGATGAGCGGTATCGTGAGAACATTCGGGCCCTGGGCTGGTCATTTCTGGTCAGTAGTGCATACACGGTGATGGCGTATGTGGTGCCCATTCTGCGCAGCCTGCCGGTGTTCGGGCCCACGCTGGCTCGAGACTACCTGTGGACTCTCCAGCCCTCGCCCGCATACATCGGACAGGGAATCATCATGGGACTGCCCACCGTGTCCTACATGCTCTTTGGTGCGTTGCTGGGGTGGGGAGTGCTTGCTCCGCTGGCCCAGCACAAGGGCTGGGCCCCGGGGCCCATGGACGACTGGAAGGAAGGCGGACAGGGGTGGATCCTGTGGGTATCGCTGTCGGTGATGCTGGCGGACGCAGTGGTGGCGTTTGTGACCATCCCCGTCAAGTCTCTCTACATGTGGTACCGCAATTCCCGGCTGTGGGAGTATCAGCGTGTTGTGGAGCAAGGGGAAGGCGGTGGAGAGGACGACGACTTTGACCATGAAAACGAGAAGGACCACAATCTGGTCTCGTACAGATCAGCCGGGGTCGGGCTGGCGGTCTCCCTGGTGCTGTGTGTGGCTGGAACCAAATGGGTGTTTGGACCAAACATACCCATCTACTCCATTGTCATTGCAGTTGCATTGGCCCTGCTGCTGTCGGTGCTGGCGGTGAGGGCGCTCGGAGAGACAGACTTGAACCCTGTTTCGGGCATAGGAAAGATCTCCCAGGTCATCTTTGCCCTGATCATCCCCAGGGACCATCCAGCCAATGTGCTCATTAACCTTGTTGCTGGCGGGATCACCGAGGCAGGGGCCCAGCAGGCCGGCGATCTGATGCAAGATCTCAAGACGGGACATTTGATCGGAGCGTCGCCCAAGGCGCAGTTCATTGCTCAGCTCATTGGGTCGACCTGGTCGCTTATCCTGTCCTCTCTGGTCTACAGATTGTATGACGCCGTGTACGAGATCCCCGGGTCGCTGTTCAGAATCCCCACCGCCCTGATTTGGGTGGATTGTTCGCGATTGGTCACTGGGGAGGGCCTCCCCAACCACGTACAGTCCTTTGCTGTCGTGTTTGGGCTCATCTTTGCCGTCACCTCAGCCGTGAGAACCTATTACAGCGACCGCTGGTTTGCCAAGTATATCCCCTCCGGCGTGGCCGTAGGAATCGGGATCTATAACACGCCGTCCTTCACGCTTGCACGGTTCATCGGAGGCTGCATCTCGGCATATTGGATGCACAAGTACACCGACAACCAATCGCACGTTCTAATGATCATTCTGTCGTCGGGACTCGTCCTCGGCGAGGGCGTCACCTCGATTCTCACCATGATTATGACCGCACTCAACGTCCCACATTTCTAACGTATTTAATACAATTATTGTGCTACAGTACGCATTTGGATAGCATTTTCTCAGAAGCAAAAGCACACGTGACCAGGTCTGTGTGTGTTGCCCTGCGGGCGGCCCTCTTTTCTAGAAAAGAAGCAAAAGCACTGCAGGTTTTTTCACAGCACCCACGTGACTTTTAGCCTCGCAGAGCTACCTTTTTTGCTTCTTTTCGGAGAAAAAAGAAGCCGCCGGAGGCAGTTGCGCTGACAGAGCTACCACAGTGGATCGATATCGGATGTAAAAGAAAAAAAAAAAAAAATAGGTTAGATTAAATAGATTACTTAGCTTTTCTACTGGCCTCCCGACGGGTGTTCTCCAGATTGCTTTCCACCCGCGACAAGAAGTCCTGTTTATGCAGATAACCACCCTTGTTATGGTGCTGGAGTTCGTCCTTGATCCCCTCGTCGTCTACAAAGCCGAGCCAGTCCAACCTGGACTTCTCAAGAGTGTTCATCTTTTTGGCTTTGGCGCTGTCCAGTTCGGCCTGCAGACTGCTTCTCTTCTTTCTTCTGGGGGGCGGTCTCTTGGGCTTGGGCTCTGATTCATCCGAGGCAGCCTGGGTCTTCAAGTAATCCTGTGCCTCCCCAGAATTGCGGTGAACCCGTTTCTGCTCCTTGTGCACTTCCCCTGCAAACTTGTACGTTCGGGTGATTGTGATGTACTCATCAGCCTTGGGCTCCTCCTTCTCCTTCTGATCATTCGACTCGTTGGTTGTCGCTGGCTGTGTGGCGGGCGGAGTGGCGTCCTTGCCACTTTTCATACTTTCCCAGATCGCACTAACATCAACGCTGGGCTTGACCACCTCCACGTCTTCGTATCCCTTTTTCTCCTCGCTCTCGCGCTGGCGACGTGTCTTGATCAATCCACCTCCCTGTATATCCTGATACTTCTTATCCAGCTCCTTTTCGTCTACTTCGTCCCCTTCTTCGTCTGAAGACTCGTCCTCTTTCTCCTTGTGGTCAGCGACAGCTTCAGAGTTGTAGTCTTCGTCTTCACTCTCCCGGTACTCATCCTTTTCGTTAATCGGCTCGTCACTCATTCGAACTGCTCACGACCCTAACTACTCTCTGCCTCCTGCTCTACTATATATATATGAAATTTAATTCACCAGAGCCCTAACCCTGAACCCTAACCCTATAAAACAGAAGCCACACACATACATTTTTACAGCTGTGGCAGTTGTTGGTGTCTGCAGCGCGGGGGGGAGGGCCCAACTAGTAGTGCTTTTGCTTCTTTTCTAGAAAAGAAGGCCGCCCGCCGGGCAATTGCAATGTGCCTCTGGCGGCCTCTTTTTTGGTAGCTCTGAGTGCTTTTGCTCAACTTCTTTTCCAGAAAAGAAGACCGCCCGCGAGACTCGAACCCAGGGGGAGGGGGGGGGGGTTCCGGACCGAGAACTGCGCAGGGATGGCCACAGATGTACGCGCGCGCTCAAGAGGTGTGGCAGTTGTGGAGTGAAAAAAGCACCTTCCACGCCATTGCAGTTGTTTACCAAGAGATGTCCAAACGAAGGGGATCTGACGATGACGCGGAGCTGGAGATCACCGAGAACACCAAGCGGCGGGCAATGGAGGTGGAGGAAGGCAATGAGCCGGAGACCAAGTTCCCCTCGCGACGCAGAGGTGAAGACAGCCCAGATTTCATTCATCTGCGGGTTCTGGTCGCCAACAGGGAGGCCGTGGCAGTCATAGGTCGGCGGGGCCACATGATCACACGCATTCGGGACGATTGCGGCATCCAGCTCAACGTGAGCGACAACGTGCAAGGTTCTGAGGACCGAATTGTCAATCTGCGTGGGACAGCTGAGAACGTCGCAAAGGGCGCTGGGCTCATGGTTCGTGCTCTCTTCAACGAGAACTTCGACGAGCCTTCCAGTCTGGACTCCCGGTACTACCAAATGAGGATCCTGTTCCCTAATCTGGTCATGGGGGCGCTAATTGGCCGCCAAGGGTCTCGGTTTAGGGAGATTGAGGAGGCGTCGGCAGCAAAGCTCAAGGCCCACGAGCAGCTACTGCCGTTCTCCACCGACCGCTATCTGGTGGTCTACGGGGTGGCTGATGCGGTCCACATTGCTGTGTACTATCTGGCGATGGCGTATATCGACCAACGTGAGAAGCTGCTAAGCGGGACCAAGCAGAAGCGGTTTGATCCTGCCTACATGGTCAGGCGGGGCCTCTCTGAGCCCTTACACCACTTCCCAGACTACTTCTCTGAGAGACGTGGTGGCTCTCGAAATAGCCACAACGGTCAGCAACGTCCTCGTCGCCCGAAACCACCGCCTCCTCCACCTCCCACGTTTAGTAAAGACGAGGCTGCAGTCGAGGCGCTGTATCACGCCCAGATGGAGGCATTGGAGGCGGACACTGAGGATGAGATTGTGCAGCGCATCCTGATACCTAACGAATATGCCGGTCCGGTGATTGGAAAGGGCGGTCAGAAGTTACGGGATATTCGTCATCATTCGGGGTCCAAGGTCACTATGGATCCTAACCCGGACGTGAACCACACCAGGCTATTGACGATAGAAGGCGTTCCTGCGTCCAACAAAGTGGCAATTTACATGGTGCAGCAGAAAATAGAACGAGAAAAGCAGAAACAGGAAGCTGGGCAGATCTATCAGCCCCCACAGCCGAAAAAAGAGCAGCAATCGTCACCAAAAGAGAGCGACTCTCCCTCGAGACAGATGGAGCTCAATACGCCGTCTCCCGTTGACGGTCCCTCTGCGGATGAGGAGCTGATGGATCAAGATATATAGATAGATGACAGCGCGTTCCCGTTATATTATTATTATTATTATTATTATTATTATTATTATTATTTATGTATTTATTATATATAGTACAAGAACATACTCGCACACCATGTTTTTTTTTTTTTGTTTTTGATTAATCTCATTTGCAAATTCTATTTTAGTTCTATTAGTCTATTTCTTTCGGGAGCTCACGACCCAATTTACAAGATCATTAAACATGGATGGGTTAATTTTGGATTGCTTTCGTTGGATAAAGTCGGTTAGCGAGTTTGCATAGATGCTACTGACTTCAGCAGCTTTGGAGGAATCGTATGTTAGAATGATTTTGCTGACAAAGACACTCGTTTGGTTACACGCCAGCGAGTGGGCAATGCTGGAGCTTCTTCTAGCCTGATCGTGGATTTGATCCAAAATGGCCACAATCTGCAAGCATTCTTCATCAGTCTGTATCACTGGCGGCTGACGAACCTTGCAGAGAGTCGCCTTGACTATCTTGTGCGCTTTTTCCCCAAGCTGCTTTTCCTTTGTCGTCTTAATGACAGTTAACAGCGGAATAATCGCAGTGAGCATGTTGACATTGGATGGTTGAGACTTGATGTACAACTCCACCAAGTCCAAAACCCGTGACTTCATTTCGACAACATTTTGCTTCGCATCCTTCTCTTCACTCTTCTTTTTCTTTTTGTGCGCATCCAGAGCATCTTGACGTTGTCGCAGGACATTCGCAAGGTGGCTGTCCAATGCCATCATTTGTTCATCATCCATGGACTCGTTGCTGTCTGACTCAGACCCGTTGTCTTCTTCATCCTGTTCAGTCTCTACCTTCAGAGCATCGGCCAATTTTTTGCTAAATTCTCTATCGGTTTCTTTCATCTCTTCATCCATTTCATCGTCCTCGTCGTCTTCATCTTCCGAGTCGTCGTGTTCTTCTTCCTCGTCCTCAGAATCCTCGTCTGACTCTTCCTTTTCATCATTCTCTTCTTCTGCTTCCTCCTCGTCCTCGTTCTCATCCTCTCCCATATCCTCATCATCATCACCTTCAAACATCTCGTCTTGGCCTTCTTTACTCTCCTTGGTTTGTAAAACATCGTACAAAAGCGAAAGACTCTCGACACTGACCTCGGACGAAAACGTTTCCCACACAGTTTCACTCAGCTTTCTCAATAATGCAGATTTTTTGGACAAGAAGGTAAGTAAAATTTCAGTCAAGACCTGGCTAGTGTCAATCGCCTCGTCAACATCAGTCTCCTGAACATTGCGTTGGCCAATAATACTGTTGTAACACATCTGCACTTCTTCGATCACAGATGCAGCGTCTGTGTCTAAAGAATACACCCGCAACAGAACAAGTGAGAAGAGCAATTCAAACGCCTTCAACTCTGACCCATCGCTATGAGGACTTTGTCGCTTTTTGTGGATTTTCTCCACAGTCTTGATGGCCTTATCCTTTGCGGCTAATAAGTCTCCCTCAAACGTGCTGGCCAATTCATTCTTTTGCTCCAGCGAAATGATGGTCTGTATCACATAATAAGCCCAAGACCCGCCATCCGGCCGTGGCATGCCAACTAAGGCCTTCATAATGGAATCCAAACGATCCCGGCAGGTCTCAATCGTACGTGAGCTGAATTCTGGATCGCCCTTGATGGAATTCTTGAAATATCCACATTTTACCAAAATCTTGATAACACTTTCAATCCATCCAACCTGGTCAGTCCAGCTCCATTTGACATTTCCGTCAGACTTCTTTTCCTTAGTACGGCTCTTGACGATCTTTAATAAATAATCCAAAGCCCATTGTCTTCTAATATCAACAGCTTTGGGTTTGTCGTTTTTATCCACATTTGGCGTAATGAAGATGGAGCAGAAAACCTCAGTTAACTCCGGCAACTGCTCTTTCCCCACCATATTCACTAATTCTTCAACTGTCCTGGTGTTTGTGAGCCTGTCGAAATTGGGCGACCCGCTTTCTCCAACAAGGAAGATTTTGATGATGCAGATAGTCAGTGACGGCTTCTTTTCGCAGTTGGCCTTGATCAGACCGACAATTTTCTTAGCGGCCTTGTTCAAGTTTCTGTCCTCGCCAGACAACTGGTTAATTAAGCATCTAAGGAGGTTTGGTGAAAAAACGCATTCAATCTGGTACGGCTTGGTAACACTGTTTAAAAAGACGTTTAAAATGCCAAATCCTGAATATTTTGTCTCATTCGATGCGGATTGAGAGAACATGCCTTCGTCCACAACAATTTTCCAGAACTCTTTCAGCTGGCATCTGCCTTCAGGACTGCTATTATTTGCAACTGTATTATAAGAAGCGTTGCTTTTTTTTTTCTTTTTAGGTGGCTTGACTGGCTCCACTTCTTCATCCTCTAGGAAAAGTTCCTCTAAAATATAGCTCCAGACAAAATGCGGCTGCCAGTCCGCTTCCTTGTGGGACTTGTGTTCTTCATCGACGGGTACTTCCTTTAAAACCTTGGCCAATTTGCCCAAACTCTTTTTAACCAGTGGGTCACCGTCTTCCCAGCCTTTACCCGATTGCTTGAAGTATTCTTGCGTGTGCTTCTTACCTATACACAGGTAGAGGGCCACACCATCCGAAGTGAACGCCAGTTTCTTTTCAGTCACTTTACTCAATAAATAACTAATAGCTGTATCGAGGTCAAACGGGGTGTCTCGCAAGACGGTATTCCTGGCATCTCCATTTAATAATTGGCACAAGATTCCCATGGCTGGCTTCCTCAGCCAAGCTTTTTTGGACGCAATTTTCACTACCATGTCTAAGAATCTCTCAAACTCTTCCAATCCTGTTTCTTTAACTAAAATTTCCGGTGCATTCAGCAGGTTCTGCATCGCAAACAGTCTTCCAAACCATAACGCCCGCTCTTCTTGACCGGAGATTCCTTTAGAAACATGGAAATATTCCTCGCACAGATCCAAGTATTGAGACAATGGGATTGTGTCACCTCTTATCCGTAACAATTCGCCCAAAGTCATGCCGAAACCGAGTCTACTAGCCTTATTGGCGCTCCCCAAACCACGTAACAGTCGCTTGAATGCATAATCCCAGTCTTCTTTGCTTTCCCGTCGATTGAGGTCATTAATCAATCCAACTGCAGCTTTCGACCGAGTCTCTCCATCGTCTGACTGGAGCTGTTTATAATATTCCATCGACATTTCTTACTGACTTGGTCTGAAAAAAATGTCGGAAAAAAAAAAAAAAAAAGTTGAAAAATTCACCGCGCGCTCGCGCACCCGCCACAGATTAGTGGCTAAACTAGTGGCAGTGCATATACTCAGGAACATGCTAATTTGCTTAGGAGCATATGTACGTGTCGGACGGTAATTGTAATTTCCGGAATCAGTGCACGGTATCTACACGTAGACGTTGGTGTGTCCAAGCCATCTGCTATTTAGTAGACACTTGTGAGTGTATCATGTAAAAAGATTCAAAAATAATATAATATTACTCTAAAAAACTACCTACAACATGGACTTTGGCTTGGCCTTGTTGAGGACGGTTTCGATGGAGGCAGCCTTCATGACGTTACCCTTGACCTTCAACTTTCCGGTCATGAACAGCTTTTGGGCGTTGGCCTTACCTTCGACAAGCTGACCAAAGTGTTCGTCAGACATGTTAAGAGTGATGTCTGGCTTTTCAACAGTGCCAGCACCGACACCACCGTCATTCTTCATGTCCAACCACCAGGACTTGGTCTCACCGTTCTTGTTCTTGAGGTTGAAGACGACGACGACCTTGGATTGCTTGATGACATCCTTCTTCAATTGAGGATCAGCCTCAATGGCTTGTTGGATGGTGTCAAAGACGTTAGAGGAAGGAAAGTTGCCTACAAAGAGTTAGTTATTATTGGTCACATGAGAAACAGCAGCAATAAACTTACTGTCAGCGAGGCCCATTTTTGCTTTCTTGTGTTTGGTTTAGGTAGGGGTATCCAGCCGGAGATTGCCAGCCCTTTATATAGTTACGTCTTGTTTTGCATGCTCATGATTGTTAGCTCTACCGAGATACCGGCATCCCGGGTTGTCACATTCACTTTCAGATCGTCGGGGTAAGGAAATGTTGGGAAGCGCGTGAAAAAGGCGGAGTGCGGAATGGGATTGCTAGGGTTTCACGCTCAACCGAGCATGAGATTTGCGTCTGGTTCGTGTGGAAAGCCCACTAGTGAATTTGGTTTTCGGTTAGAGGAAGTAACAATGGGTTCGCTTTCAACATTATAATGGCTGGAAGTTTAATCAATACTATTTATTCCCCCTCCCCCTCTACCTAGCTGTTGGTTGCCTAGTGTCGGACTTTAATAACTGTTCTGTCCACACAACGGCTTTTTCATGCCGTGGAAATAATATTATGACGTTTTCGCCGAACCCAGGTATTAATGATCGTCAGAGATCGACAGCGATTTTCACAGATCTGATCTGTGTACTGAACAAACTCGGCTTAATGTGATAATATACGCACCTAGTGCTATTGGTTGTCTGGGATGGGTAGCTATGCACATGTGGGGTCTTATCTTCAGTGCGTTTGTCAAGCTGTAGAGCTTAATCGTGCTTAGTATGAGGGGCATGCGGGGTTCGGTATATGCTGAAAATTAGCAAAATTTCTGCGGAGCCTCGCTGAGCTAACTTTTTTTGCCTCTTTGGAGAAAAAAAGAAGCCGCCAGGGCTCTTCCTACGAAAGTCCGTGTGTGTCCTGTAGAATGCGTTCATTTTGGAGAAAAAGAAGCCGTCGGAATCCACGAACCTGCGAGACAGTAGTGAAAACAATCCTTTCAAGTTTTGGGGACGTCTGGACATTTCAATTGTTTTTTTTTTTTTTTTTTGTACTGCCACAGTCTGCTTGTTAGAAAGCATACTTTTTGGTCAGTTTGTTTGGTTCCAGGTGCGGTTGTCAACAAAGTTGATAACGCACTCTCTTTTTAAGCTTCTTGAATATATTATTATACTATGGCAGAGTGTGTGGTATGTGAAGCAAAAGATAGCTATACTTTTCCTCGTAGGATGGCTGGTCTATACACTATAGAAGGCTTACATTATCTTGTTCGAGCGGCTTGCAAACGTCCCTGCTATAGTAGCATACTACGGCAAAATTTCACCGGACTATGCATGTAAACCACTACGGCTGTTGTTGGTGTGTGCGAATATGCATATGCATGACAAAATATGGGGTAAACCTATAGTAGTAGCCAGCTAGCTAGGCCAGGCCTTAGCTAATGCGTGTGTGCATGTGTGCACGTACGCGACATGGCCCATTTAGTAGCTAAGAAAAGGTAGCTATGCAGATGCATAGCCGTGTGCGTAAGTAAACCAACTCCATCCATATCTGCACATATAAATGAAAAAAATCGAGGAGCGCGTTCCTTGTGGTTCAACTTTGAATATGTGACCTGTTCATCTGTTGTGGTTCTGTATGCGTACCCCAAGCCATCATAGGGCTTGGAAGAAATGAAAAAAACTGCCACGAGAACGCATTATCGAGAACAGGTCAAGTTAAATTAGCCAGCTTAAGTTTCTGTATACTCCGGATATGCTATATTCTATATGCACAGACGGGTCTACGGAAACACTCCGATAAGCCAAAATTAGCTAAATACTCACATTTATATTCTATATGCACAGACGGGTCTACGGAAACACTCCGATAAGCCAAAATTAGCTAAATACTCACATTCGCATATGCATATGCACACACAGTCTACGCAGGTGCGGCTACCACTGGGAAATAGTACCCACACGTCTAATTCGGATAGGCAGGTTACAATATAAGTTATCTGTCAACTTTATAATAACATCTGAAAAATACCGGCTTTGAAACAAAAAAAAAAAAAAACACAGAACACTGACAGTAACCACAGAGCATTGCAAACCTCACTCCAGTGAGAGAAGTTTATTGGTTTCCGGCGGTAAAACAGGTATGAACACCTCCATCAGTATCTAATGCTTTTGATCCTTTTCCGTAAATGAAGAAGTAAAAAGGCATCTCTTCTAGGCTAACGTTAAGTTAGACGAACACTACACTGCCACTTCATTGTGGCGTCGGAGGGCGTACGGTGTGGCAGTACACACTACGGAACTCACCGGAACCCCGACGGTTGGGTGGTGGGAGTGCTGGAAATTTCTGCGCCCGCGTAAACTCGAGACTTTAGTTCCAATTGGTCAGTTTTTTCGAAGCCTACCATTTTCGACTACACCTACTGTGTTCATATAACCTGACAATAACAATGACTGCTGCATACTGGAGAAGTGCTGGATTTACGTGAGTGGGGCGACAACATGTGTACGCTGTGGACTGAAAGTTAACGTGTATAGCTTTAACCGATACTCTGCTATCGCTGGCCGTACTCTTAGAAGAGCCTTGAAGGAAGACATCCGAGTCAACGCTGAAAAAGTCGACAACCTCGAAACCAAGGTCGCTACATGGGAAAAGGGTCAACGTAAGTAATCGGAACAGGCGGAGTGGAATGTTTCAATCGTGTTTGAGTACTTGCTAACAACTCTATAGAATCCGAACCAAAGCAATTGCAAGTTGGTGTCCCACAAAAATAGATGTTTTGTATTGAATAATATATAAAAGTTTGACCACACCTAGACTATTGCAAAATTCCTTGTAATTCGTAGATTTTGCCGTCATTGTATCCATTATGAGCTCATTTGTCGATGGTATTTGTTGACTTGTTGACCTAAAGGGTGTTGGAGCTTGTGAAAGTTTCTCCCAGTTTCTCTCTTCCCCCACCAAAACCGTGTTAACTAGGTCCAAAAACAAATGCTGCTGCTACGAGCTCCGAGGTTATGTCCTCGGATGTTAGGGGTATCGCGGATGTGGAGAATACCTCCCTCATCTACAGCTAGAATCGTCTCTTTTTCGTCTCCGTTGCTCCTTCGTGGATATAGTAATAAGGCGGCGTCGGAGACTGGTGACGAAGGAGGTCTGCAGGAGTTCGAGAAATCGGAACGAGCCCACCAGGCTTCTCAGGTGAATTTGTCTGCTAAGCTTTCCAGAAAGGACTCCACGGCACGGAACAGTACCACTGGTCAGGAGATCATGCGGTTGATATCTCTGGCTAGGCGGGAGAAATGGCCACTGGCGATGGCAATCTTGTGTCTTATCATTTCTTCGGCTGTCGCGGTATCGCTTCCCACAATGATTGGTAAGATTCTAGATGCAGCGAACTCGGGCGAGGAAAACGAAGAAAGAAAAGTGTTCGGATATCCGTTGAAGGTGTTCTTTGCTGGGCTAGGCGGTATTTTTGTTATCGGAGGTATCGCGAATTATGGTAGAGTGGTCCTTTTACGAACTACAGGTGAGCGGCTGGTGGCTCGCTTACGGTCTCAATTATACAAAAAGACAATTTCGCAAGACGCTGAGTTTTTTGATGCTAATAGAGTCGGTGATTTAATCTCCAGGTTGTCTGCCGATGTAAATATTGTGGCCAAGAGTATCACTCAGAACGTTTCCGATGGGCTGAGATCGGTCCTTCAATGCTCGGCCGCCTTGGGTATGATGTGCTACACGTCACTGCAGTTGACCTCGATTATTGGTGTCATTGTTCCCGCGGCAGTGGCTGGTAGTTGGATTTATGGAAGACGCTTGCGTCAACTGTCCAGAGACCTTCAAAAGGCGATCGGCTCCATGACAAAAGTATCCGAGGAACGTTTGAGCAATATCAAGACAGCCCAATCTTTTGCGGGGGAAGGGATCGAAATGTCGCTGTACAACGACAAAATTAGAAACGTCTTTTCTATTGGTAAGAAGGAGGCCATTGCCGCAGGACTGTACTTTGGAACTTCTGGGGTTATTGGTAACCTTACTATCTTAGCAATGCTCGGGATTGGATCTGGAATGGTCGCCAACGGGACAATGTCGGTCGGCCAATTGACCACTTTTACAATGTATGCTGGATATGCTGGTATTTCTGCCTATGGGCTGGCTTCTTTCTATGGCGAGTTGATGAAGGGCGTTGGTGCGGCCTCTAGAGTTTTTGAGTTGTTAGACCGGGACCCGTCCATCAAATCCTCTATCGGGAAACCAGTACTATCATCTGCTCGTGATACAATTACCTTCGATCACGTCAAATTCGCCTATCCAACTCGGCCAAAAGTCGCAATTTTCAATGATCTTAATTTTTCTATTCCACCTGGTACAAACGTTTGTATTGTAGGTCCCTCAGGAGGTGGTAAGAGTACTATTACGTCTCTTTTACTCCGATTTTACGACACAACTGCGGGAGCAATCCGTCTTAATAATGAAGACATCCGTAATTTCAATGCCAAGTCTCTCCGTCGTAAGATTGGCGTGGTCTCCCAAGAACCTGTTCTTTTCAGTGGGACGATTGCAACAAATATTCAATATGGAAAACCAGATGCTACTCGACAGGAAATTGTTCAAGCGGCAATGCGGGCTAATTGTTCCTTCATTGCGGACTTCCCTGATGGACTGGACACTTATGTGGGTGCACGAGGTGCGCAGCTGAGCGGTGGACAGAAGCAACGTATAGCCATTGCTCGTGCTTTAATCAAGGACCCTTCTATTTTGATTCTCGACGAAGCCACTTCGGCACTGGATGTTGAATCCGAAACCGCGGTCAACGAGACGCTTGCTAAAGTGATGCAAGAAAACTCTACAACAATATCAATTGCCCATCGATTGTCCACCATTCAGCGTTCGGAATATGTCGTTGTTTTATCTACTGACGGAACTGTAGCTGAATATGGCAAGTTCGCCGAGCTCTATGCTAACCCTAATAGTGCACTCTCCAAATTGTTGCAGTCCAATGAGGAATTGCAACCTCGGATCCGTCCTCCAAAGGCCACTGAAGCTGAAGAAATTGAAGCGGAGGAGGAAGAAGAAGAGGATCTGGAGAGATCCCAACAGATTAACGAGAAATATTAACGAAACTTTGTGTATATATAGATGACAAAACTCTTATTCAATTTGACGACTTGGATTTTTATCCAGTTCCTCTATTTTTTTTTTGCCGTTGTTCTTCTAATGCATACATGCGCATTATTGAATGCATGAACAAATTAATTCATAGTCATAAATCCTTACCACTAACTAGCTTAAATAATACGGTATGATCTTCCACAAGCTTCAAAATTGAGTAATGATTCTCACCACCAGTCAAAAAGGTGTGTTCATGCTGTTTCCACGCAATTGGACTGTCCTCTACTCCATACACCGTAAAACCTAGCCAAGAAGTTTCACTCCTCACTGTTTGCCACAATCTGGACAAAAATTCATTATTCATGAGCACGTTACTCCAAGACAAATACATCAGATTGGTTCCCTGGTCACCCTTCTGTCTGTCCAACACCCTGTATGACGATAAATATTCGTCGATGTTATCATCCGCTTGTATCCGCTTCGATTGCAGGCTAACCATTCCAAGCCATTCGTAACACGCAGTGCTCCATTCTTCTAAGGTCACCTGCTGAAGAAACTCGCTTTGACCGTTAGTGTTGGGCACCTTGAACTCCGGAGTGAGTACCTCATGCACATCAATTAGCTCTCGGTTCAACCTGATCTCAACGCCGACGTCATTGTCCTCTACGTTACACAGTATAAAGTCGAATTCTTTTCCTAGCGGAGTATTATCAAGAGACCACAGCAGACGATCAAAGGATTTATTACCAGACACAAAGTTGGCGCTCCTCATGTCATATTTAACAATGAATCGCTGGCCCTTAGATGCTAACTTGGATTTTTTGCCTTCAATTCCTGCCCGTGAATATGTGTCTTTGGTCAATGATAAGTATAAGGTGCCATTGATAATTGCCACGACGTCCTCATGGTCAATTTTGCCTTGGGAAAGCAGACTAATCTGGTTGTCCATCTTACTCTTAATATACTTATCTAGGAACTGGCCCTCCAAAAACCTCCTCAGTCTGCATCGAACTTTGCGCGTCTGGGGAAAGCCAATTTCATTTTGAATCTTCCGGTTCAATTCCTCTAATTCACGCTTTGGTCCTATGATTTCCACCTTTTTTGCCAAATTGTGGCTTGCAATCAGACTCTCCGGTCGCTCGCTGTCTTTTGGGCAGATCTCAACAAAACACTTTTCCTTAGGTACCCTTTCTGGCGCGACTACGGTTGACATTTGCTAAGGCTATTACTATCCTGAGCTATCTAAAGTCTTGAAAATGTCGAACTCCGTTGCGGTATGAGAGGTACGCGAGGTGTATGTTTCAGTATCACTGGACTTGATTGCGAGGTCTAAATCTGTGTGATTTTGCCTTTTCTACCGGTTAAAAAACTTGCTCGCACGGTCAATTGCTTTAATTTGGCTCTTTTATCTTCTAAGGGTAGCTCTGGGATGCCAATTCGAGATCAGTCTTATATTCATACTACAGCGGCGAATTGAGCGGTACTTGCCTCTCTGGAGGACAGAGATATGCCGGCTGCGGGGGAATTGGCAGTTTTCATACGCATTAACCACATTCCCACTACTAATCAATCCAAGAAATATTTTCTATCCTTTTTTTTTTTTTTTTTTTTTTGCCAAAAAAAATAAAAATGAAAAATCACGTGATATGTCAAAACCGCGCGGGCAACGGCCCGATGGCCTCGGCCATAAGATATAAACGGCAGCGAGAAGTTTGTGAGTCAACGGATCGAAAAAACTAACATACATTCAGATATGGGATTTAGTGAGTAAAAAAAAAAAAAAAGGAAGGTATTTAATTTTTTTTTTTGCTAACTGTAAACAAGAACGAATCAAGGATCCGGGTGAAAACCCCTTTTCTAAACTGGTGCAAGACCAGGAGTTTGTGATAGTACCGGAATTTCAGCTGGAATCCGGAGACACACTCAAGGACTTTCCTGTAGCATTCAAGACTTTTGGCAAGCTAAACGAAGCCGGAACCAACGCTATGGTGATCTGCCATGCTCTGACGGGAAGTTCTGATGTGAACGATTGGTGGGGACCGTTGATCGGTCCTGGAAGAGCTTTTGATCCCACAAAGTTCTATATTATCTGTATAAATGCATTAGGCTCTCCATATGGAACCGTCTCTCCGTGTACAATCAATCAGGAGACGGGAACATACTACGGACCGGAGTTCCCACTGACCACAATTAAGGACGATGCCAGACTACAAAAAATGATCCTGGACGATTTGGGAGTGAAACAGGTGGCTGCAGTTATTGGAGGAAGCATGGGTGGAATGCTGGTGTTGGAATATGCATATTTTGGTCCAGAGTACGTCCGCTGTATCGTGCCGTTGGCGACGTGTGGAGTTCACAGTGCCTGGGGAATCTCGTGGGGCGAGGCTCAGCGACAATCGATCTATTCTGATCCAAAATATGAAGATGGGTACTATTCGTTTGACGATCCACCCATTGTCGGGTTGGGTGCGGCCCGTATGTCGGCCATGCTGACCTATCGATCCCGTAACAGCTTTGAGTCCAAGTTTGGCCGAGGACTGCCTGATCCATTGAAAAACAAGATTACAAATACGTTAAAAAACGAACGAAGACCAGTCACCCCGAGCGAGGAACGTTGGGCTATCCACAACCATGGCCATCAAACAGGTAAGCGATTGTCTCAACCGTCTTCTCCAAACAGCAGCAGTTCAGAGTCGGACCTGACCGAACTGGACACTCAAAAGCGAACGGAACAGATTAAAAGACCGCAGACCTATTTCACCGCACAGTCATATTTGCGTTATCAGGGCAAGAAGTTTGTTCAACGGTTCGACTCGAATTGCTACATCTCCATCACCCGTAAGTTGGACACACATGATGTTGCTCGAGGGCGGGCTGAAACGCTCAACGAGGCTCTTGGAATGATCTCTCAGCCAGTCTTGGTCATGGGTATTTCCTCTGATGGACTTTTCACGTTTACCGAGCAGGAGCGACTTGCGGCGGGGATTCCAAATGCCGAACTGAAGAAGATTGAGTCCCCAGAGGGACATGATGCATTTTTACTCGAATTTGCCGAAATCAACACCAACATTGTCGAGTTCCTCTCGAAACATCTTCCGGATATTATGAACGCGGAAGGCATTTCCCTTGAATGTGCCGAAGTCGGCAAGCTCCAAAAGTCGTCCCTGTTTGGAGAGGCAGAAGCCGATCTTGATGTAACTTCTTGGTAAATATAGATTTTTATTGTATTTTATTATTATGCATATATTAGCTCGCTATAGCTAGTTATACATAGCTGCTAGCGCCACTAGCATTCGCCCGCCTGTGATGAACTGCATATGCCCGTTTCATGTTGTTTATTTACGGTGATGCACTCCCGTGCAACAATTGCAGATACGCATGGCTACTCCTTCCCCTTTAGTGATGTAACTATTGTTCGAAGATGATCTCTCAAATACCTTGTAGTCTATAAGCAGTCTATTTTCATCCTAGTAGTCTAACTCCATCTTTAATTAGTCGAAAACTATTAAGATCTGAGCCGCATATATCTGCGGCTCGAGGAAAACCGTTAACTATCCGTTACCGGGTCCAGGTTTTCCAAGGGCGTTGTTTCCGGATTCGGAAGAATGCATACACATTGGTTTTCTTTTTTTTACTACACGTACTCGCTGTTGCTTTGAGGTTTTTTCTCTATTTTTCGTAAGACATTTTTTTTTTATAAAAAACATACTTCTTCTCTCCCTTCATCACACAGTTATATAAAGAGAAGGTTACCTCGCCCATTCCTCGCTGTGATCACTACACACATACCTCTTTATGCGTTCCACAACAAGACAAATATAAACAAATATTTATTACCGGATTTGGCACGAGGAATTTAAGGCTTGTTGTTGTTTAGCCGAAACAGGGAATTATCACAAATAAGGTTGACTCTATTTATTAAAACATGCAAGGCAAAGCATCCTCTCCCCCGTCTCCTTTAAGTTTATTCATCGAGATGTCTAAGGCTACAATGTCTCGAGTCCCATTCACCGAGCAGCTGGAGGCGCTCACCAAGATGACACTACCAAGCCTGGTCCACCAGTCTATTGACGACGTAGATCATGCGGTGGACCGGGTTCTGGACTACTTCAAAATAGGTCGTAATGTGCTCAGCGGGCTGGACGCTCAGGACGACGTTGAATGGATGTTTGAAGGTCGTGAGGCCATCTTAAGTGTTGGAAAGACTATAATGAAGGCTGGAGAGTTGATGGACCAGCTGATGACCGTCCTGGAACAGTCAAAAGATTGTAAAAAGGATGAAGAGAAAAGATTCTTTCCCATTGTCGAGAAGATTGAGAAATCGATCACAGAGTGGCACAAGATTTTGGAGCTGATCCAGACCATCCGGAACCAGGTCGACATCGCCACTGAGTGGAAAGACCTGAACGATCAGATCCTGACCGAAGTTGAAGAGGAAATCAACCATTGTTACGGCATCATGTTTGAGATTGAAGAGAACAGACATTTTCCTCCTCCGGTGAAAATCGACATTGACACTTTATCTTCCACCCTCAGTGAATCTCCATTTATAGATCAACCTCGTCTGCCGAACTTGTCGCAAATCGAGCGCTCCGTAAATGACAAGTTTATCGAAGTTTCTACCAGGTTGAAACCACTACAGGCAAGTCTAGACTTTATCCCGCTTCGAATTGAGCAATACACGTCCAAAGCAAGTAGCGTTTTCCCATCCTCGATAGAAATGCTCAAGATAAAGCACAAAACCCTCATCACCAATCTGCAGGACCTCACCAATGACATTAATCTGTTGCAAAAGGAGCTCGGGGCTGATCGGTGGAGCACAATTTTCAAAAACACTGGAATACAGGCAACCGAGATGCTCGATTCGTTTCAGGAAAACCTCGAGAACATCTCTCTTGAGAAAAGAAAAGCCAAGTTCCACAATCGTCCGATAGACTCAGTCAAAATTGACCGTCTCCAAATGAAAAATGCTCATCTGGCGCCGGCAATTGATCGTATAATGTTGCTGTTGGATAGGGCTCTTCGTGATCATTTGACTGGTAACTCGGACATGTCCAAATTCCAGGAGGATTTGCGTAAACGTTGGAAGACTCTATCGATTGCTGATTCCGCTACTTTTGATCTTTCGGCCGCTGCTGCATCTCCGCTTTCATCCAAAAATGGTGGTCCATTTGTCGATGGAGATACTACGTCCTCGTCAAACACCTCATATTCAACAATGTCAAATTCTTCCAATTCCCCTCTTTCTTCTATTGGGTCTTCTCCAACTTTATCTCATGTCCCGTTCAAGCCATCAAAACTATCGCTGCTTCCTATCCCGTCGGCTTCGCCCCGTCCCATGAGCCATTCCGAAGCGTACAATCGACGTCGACCGCAGTCAACACGGAAGCCAATACCAACAATGCACAACCCTACAACTAACAATAGCACCAGAAATTATTCCTCCCTAGGATTCCATCAACAGAAACCAGTCACTCGGCCGATGTCCCGTCTGCGCAACTCGTCCGTGTCGCAATGTGATACAAGAATACCCCAGACCCCTGTTCGGACACCACCCAGTCGGGTTGGCTCTGAGACCGTCACTCGTAAACCTCGAACTGGAGCAAGCACACCCTCAATGCTTCCACGGCCCTCATCACGAGCTGATTGTCCATCCAGAAACACAGTTACCCGTAAACCATCTCTCCCTGGGTTCATGCAACCAAGAAAGGCAGACCTGGTTCACCAGCGAGCTTCTGCTTCGACCCCTACAGAGCCGACTCGTTCCATAAGGCGCCCAAGCACAGTAGCCGGTGTACGGTCCAACTTCAGGAGGCCCTCGTCCAGACCCCCGTGGAGGTGAGACGGAAACGGACTCTTATTATTTTATTACGACTTGACGATTTTTTCTATTTTATTCCTTATTTATAAATACTTACTTTACGATCTCTGTCAATACTATTATTTTGCATGTTTTTGATTACAGTAAAAAAGGAGACTGGAGCCAATGGTACGCCTTGAGGTTGTGTTGTTTTCTAGAAAAGAACCAAAACCATTACTTACCTCACAACTATTTTATTTGCCTCTTTTATGAGTCGTATGAGGATAATTAATTGCCCTCTGGATGGCCTTCTTTCCTAGTAATGAAGCAAAAGCAGTAGTTAGCACTCGCACAATATCGATAGTTTCTGCACTAGCCACTTTGAACTGCCACTTTATATATGCTGTTTGGGTTAGGGTTCTGTCCTGGTGAAAGTGGTGAAGATTAGGACTGGCGCTGATTCAGAGCAGAAAACCCATAAAATAATAATAAAACAAAAAAAAAAAAATGAACAATCCACAGGTTGCTGGAAACAGAGGCTTGAGGTAGGCATTTAAACATAAATAAATAACGGCTATTATTAACTGTGTAGTACCAAACTCATTGTTTTTGGAATAACATTGATGGTATTCTCCAGTGTGCCGTTATACAAACGTCTGATTAAAGGGGAAGAAAAGAAGAAGCAACTCGGAGAGCTAACACCGGATGGAGGATTACGCATGTTTGACGAAAAGGAAATCGAAAAGAGAGAACGAGAGTCCTATTTCACTAGGATATTCGGCTCAGATAGAAAATGAATTGTTTGCATTCTCCGAACAGAACTGGAGAATTTCACCATTCTTCATCGTCTAGGGCAGTCTATTTTACAACTTACGTTCGTACTAACAATCTATATGCATACAAGAGGTGCCCGTGCCAAATAATGCTGTTGTGTGAATTTTACGTATAGCGTTCTTTTTCCAACCCAATAAAATTAAATAATTTGAGAACAGGGTCCTTGGTGTGTTTAACTACAAGTTCCTTAACAACACATTCTATTGCAGATGATGGGCGTATCCTGTCTTTGCACTGAACGCCGTCTAAAGTTAATTTGCCTAATTTGAGCTGGAAATTCTCCTGTTTTTCTGGATTGTTCTCGAGGTCTAATGAGTCAAGGGAAAGATGATTCACCTCTACTGGCTCTAACCATTTTGCAATTTGAGCGATATTACAAACTCCTGAAATCATGTATCGCTCGCAACTGCAAATAATTTCATCGAGTTGGCAATTATTTCCGAATTTGATATAATTGAAAGGGTGGTCATCGCTATCTGTGGTTAGTGTTTTCACGCAGCTATTCACTTCCAGTTTCTTTTCGACCTTGCCATACCCATGAAGGGTTAGGTATATTGCACATTTCGATGGACACATCCGTAATATCTGCCCAACATATGCCAATGGGATGCAACGAATATCGAAAGCGAGAGTACAGGAAAACTGAAATGCGGTATTTGTACTATCCCACTCGTTTAAAACCCGTACCAATGTCACTTGCTCGTGTTCCCTACCAATAGTCTCGAAAACAAGATTGGACGTTTGCGAGGTCCAATAACTCAGTCCATTTTGATGTCGGTGGGCAATATCGCCCATTGATAGGTATCTAGTTTTAGACTGAGAGCCATTCTCAAACACCAGTTTACCTCGGGTCAGATCAAATGTGCATGGAATATGTACTAGGAAGTTCAACTCCTTATTAGCAGCCCTTAACACAACCAGCTCCGGTATTGCACAATATCCAAGAACTTTTAGCCATAGCTCAAAAGGCAGCTTCTTTCCCATTTTACATTGAAGTATTATGTCTGCTAAAAGTTGTTTTGGGACATTTAGGTAATACCTGTCGATCGTAACGATAAGTAGTCAATTTCAAGGACCCAGATGAGGTACGATTCGCATATACTCGCCGAGGATGAGATTTTTGCGGGTTTTGTGTTATCGACGAAGTGGGAGAGGTTGAATCAGAGTCTGACTATTGATTACTCTCTGTCTATCCGGCCCAATTATATCGGAGATCCAAGAAAAAAAGGCCAAGTCCCAACGTAAATTCACTTTCCCCATTCTCGTGTGTTCCCAACGAGATGAGCAGATATCTTAATTGAGGTGGGAAGTGGACGGGAAACTGTGCATTATCGTCATCTATAGCCGGTTAGTGCAATTAGCCCAGTCAATGTACCGACCATCAATGTGGCTTTCTTTGGGGCCTATTACAGTAAATGTATGCATATGCCAACTATATGAGACCATGTACTTTAGCAACTACCGTGTTCATTTTATAAAATAGGTATGAATACCAATAGGCACATATTTCGTTTTAATTAGAAGTAGGTAAAAGAGTATTCGTGGAGCGTTGGATTGGACTCCAGTACCTCAGTGACTTAGACTGTAATGTGTCCAACTCACAAAAGAATCAGACTCGCAAACCTCTCAGTACTGAGGCCGTGAGCATAAATAAATTCAACCCTTCATCATATGCAAGTGGTACTATCCAAAATCGACATCTGATAAGATCTTATCATCCTCACAATATTATTAGGTTCATCTTCGCGTGGCGCGCTTTTTTTTTTTTTTTTTTTTTTTTTTTTTTTTTTTTTTTT
>JAJLUR010000071.1:0-16766 GCA_030674225.1 Blastobotrys terrestris | reverse complement strand
CTACCCTTTTAGGATTCTTCACGGGACATGAACAACATCAAGGGACATCGTCGTATAGTAGCAGTATAAATTAAAGAGAGTGTTACATGCAGCTGGGAAAATCAGACATAGAAGAAACAATTAGCCCAAAAACATAGCTAGCAGAATGACAGTCATCACAATTATCAATATGATGAGCAGGCACACCGCCCTGCCACGAGTGTTCTTTTGAGACCGTGCTGCCTTGGTCAGCTGAGTGGACGCATCACGAGTCGACTGTGCTATGTTATAGACGTTAGCCTCAATGTTATCTATAATTGTGCCCTGTTCGGTGACAATTGTCCCCAGATCCGTGAAAATCTCGTTGAGCTCTTCTATTCCTTGCTCAATGCCTTCAATTTCAGATTCCCGCTCAGCAATAAGATTCTGCTGATAAGATATGTCCTCCAATTCTTGGTGAAGTTGCTGTGCATTCTCCGAGCCAGCTTCATCCTGTGACTCCGCAGGCCCCGCACCGCCATCGTCATCCTCTGGCAATCGGGATTTGGCCCGGATAATAGATGAACGCTGCTTCTCTGCCATTGTCCGTTGAAGATCTTGAAATTCGCCCAGAACAGTGCTGAACTCGCGGGAGAGCTTCTGTTGTGTGAATCGCTGTGATGGTAGTGAGTCTGACCAACTCTGCAACCGCTTGACATCGTTACTTAGCTCCTTAAACTTTTCTCTAGTTCTGTCAGATACTGCCACTGCACGCTCCTCTACGCTGTGGTTGTCGAAGGATGATTTCAAAAGGCTCTGCAGATTAACCAGATTTGAATTAATCTCAAACACTCCTGTGGCGATCCGCTCACTCAGTTCATCAAACTCAGGCGAATCCGAATACGGCACTTGTGCCTCCAAATCCACGTCGTCCGAATACATATCCCTTTTATGGTTTGTGAATATAACAACAGTTACTTTACTTTTTATCTTCCCTTTGCCTCCTCCTCCTTCTCTCCTCACCATTAAAAGTAGCCTTAAGTAAGCCGCATCGGTCCGATCTGGCGGTGTGTTATAAACTAACACCGCCACACCGCCACGATGGCGTAACTAACCAGGACCTAAAAATTGGCATAAAAAATTTGTTCTATAAATAAATTACTACTACTTGGTCTTATCAGATTCCAATTGATGCCGTCGAATTGGCTGTTTATCCAAGTAACCCAACATTCCCCAAACTATCTTGAACACTGCGACACATAGACCAAAGCCCACCGTTGAAACCAGAATCGTGACGAGAGACTCCTTTGATAGTCCAATCTCCTTTTGAGTTTGAGGATTCTTCTTCTGTTTCTTTTTGAGCTTATCTAGTTTTTGTTGCTCAGCCAACGGTGGTAGCCGCGAAATAGGTTCATTGTTGACGGTGGGTTTAATTCGCGGCTCATGCTGTTTATGCTGTCCTCTGTTCCGAGGATCACGCTTCATACGGACCAAATCCGCGAAAATGTCCCAGTATCGCTCGCCTTCTTGGAAGTTCTCTCCTTCCGTAGACGTGTAAATCAAAGCAAAAAAGGGTGATGGAGTTTGTTTGAAAATATTCTGAATATATTGATCATTCTTTGCGAGCGCAATCGACCGTTCCAGTGGATCGTTTTCAGGCAACCGATCTAAATCCAGCCGAATCACTCGGGGAGATGTATCAGCATAGTGCGCAATTGGCTCCTCCACGTTGTCCAAGTCTGCCTGTAAAACGATTGCCGAGCATTGTCGTTTTAGAAAGTGTGCGATTCCGTCAACATCAACGGGCTCGTCGAGTCGTGGAAAAGAACCCAATGTACCTACTCTGCTTAGGAATCCTTTCAATTGTTGCCATAAGAAAAGACCTTCGTAACCACTTTGCAGCTTTTGAAAATCTCCTACTGTGGCGCCGGGTTGATTTACAATTAAGTACGTATCTGCTGGACAACCAGCATACATCCGCTTCATGATCTCTTCAACTTCATCCGTGCTGCTCAGCCCGCCCATTCTGTCTTTCCGTACTTTATCAATGTCCTTATGAACAGATGGTATCTCCCTGTAGGATGAAAATAACAGCGGATAGCTCCATTCGCAGCTGGCTAAAGAAGCCAATAACAAAATAGTAACTCCAAAACGGTTCATTCTGCCACAAGAAACAATAGTTATCTGGAACGTTAACGTGCCCACGACGCGCAAAACTACTAAAACAAATATAATGGTGTTTCTAGTGGGAAACACCTAACCCAATTTGACGTGGAGCCGGTGTTGTGTGAGCGCGCGTAGGATAACTAATTTTACGCAGACACCAGCCGTGCAAATCAAAAGTTGGTTTTAAACGGCTTCTCCGCTGTGCTCAATTATCCAAGTTCGACGAGCGATTTAGTGATAAGTCGCTCGAATTTTCAATAAGAACCTAGAGTCTCTCTTTCACTTTTAAAATGTAGAGTACAATCAGTAGACGTAATCCAATAATCAAATTATAATCCAGCTATGCGATTGAACTGGTAAAGAACAAAAATAACGTTAACTGTCGAAAGGTAAGTGACCGAAAATAAGAACTAACAAGAGGTAGCCCCTTAATTCAGAGTAGCTCCCATTATTCGGCATTTTTCGTTTATTATCGGTTTTATATATCGAGTTGATACCGTCGAAACTGGTGGGGCTCCTACATTGAAAGTTGTAGGTGAAAATACATGCCTGCGGGAATATTCCTTTGCGCCAGTTATTTAAAATATCTACGCATATACGCACTGAATGTCTTAGGTTGAACGACAAGTCGGACTGTCCAAACTTGGAACAATGGCCAAAATTTTACCCGGAGCAGGATACGGATATCGATAATAGTAACCTAGTTAGACAAATTCCCCTAATTTTCTGACTAAGATCTATACACGAGGAGCTTTCAAAAACCTGTTGTCGATAACATCTATGTTCATAAAGGTTCGCGATTTCTGGAGATGATAAAACTAGCAATCGGAGTATACTGAATGAAATGATAGCTTTTCATTTAATGATGTTCTAGTTGATTTCCAATATTGCTCGACCACATGATTCAATTTTGTTTTTTATGCTCCAAGATTTCGAGGACGTGAGTTACGCACTCAAGATGGCTAGAAAAACAAAGACGGTTTTGATAAAGTCGCGCTGGACTATGCCAAGAGTATTTATGCATAATTGTTAGATAACTCTTAATCCTTTCGAAATCAGGGAACTGATTTTAGCAGATGTCTCAAAGCTCTTTGGGATTGCAGCTGTGGGTTCTGTATTCAACGATGTTGAACGAGTAGCACCACAATTTTTAAAGATTCTGGGCTCTGTATTGCCTACTAAGAGTCGTACTACTATGGAGGAACGTGTTCAGCAAAATGGTCATCTGTACACCAGGTCCACGGTAAGTAGCTGCCGACTGCACTTCATACAGTATCTCTAGTTTGTAGTAGCGGGAATATTTTGCTCAGGTAGACCCATCAACTCAAACTCCAAACTACATGACCTTCCTAGGGCCAGATTGCAGCAGAAACTCGGGAGTATTATTTGTGTTTTTATTTTTTATTTTTTATTTTTTTTTTTTTTTTGCAGAATACTATGGAAATCGTCCTCTTTGCGGCATCCCATATTGAGAAATCCTCATAATATACTTGTAGATGTCATTTGTTAGGTAAAATGTCATTGTCTGACTGCTACTGCCAACTCAGCATCGCCTTTTGAGTTCTGTAAACTTGCACAATATCGATCAGCTTGGATAAATCGCTGTTTCATGTTTCATATCTTTTCTTGACTATCAATTGGTCTGTCACTGAGATTGAGTCTTTTAAATGAAATCCTACATTTGCTTGGAAACAGACTGGTATTAAAGAGCCAACCGTAGTTAAAGTAACTAAGACAACTCTATTGTGGAAGCATTGTCGGACGCTGAGGCCGATGCTTTTATACATCAGGAAACTATTTTAGACAGGTGGACAAATATAGGCGAGGGTGCCTTATTATTCCTCGTTTTTTAATGACGGCAATATGGTATCTTCTAAACAGTAATCCTGGCGCGACAAGCGTATGATACTGCACCTATATTGCTTGATGGCCAATGAAAACATTCCCCATAGAGCTCATTTATCCACATATTGTAAAAGATTTTTCACCAAATTTTGTCGCGAATTCATATTATAAACCCAAAGTAAACCCTCGAGGTCCATTCGTGCCTCTTCATATCATATAGGTTGGGGTGTTATACCTATTTATCCCTTTGTGCCACCAAGTGTATATCCGTCTCGGATTATATTCGAAGTTCATACATAGACATCAATCGAAAATTCTTCTTCCAATTCAGTATCTCCCACCACTCCATTCATGTCGAGATCTTCGTCATCAAATTCTAGACGGATTTCTGTCGCAGGATCCATTCCCTTTTTGGATTTGAAGTACTCCGCCAATTTTGAAATTTGGGTTGTAGCATTCACCTGGACACCAATAGGATCATTATCTTTGCCTTTCATGTAAACAGTGAAGAAGCCTTCGTCGTTTTCATCATCGTTAGCTTCCTCTTCATTGTCGTCACCTGCCTCTTCTTCCCGATGAAGTTGTTGCTGCTCCTCGAGTAAAAGCTGTCTCTCCCGTTCAATCCTCTGTTGTTCTTTCGCCTTCTGTTCAGCTATTTTTTGCAGCTCTCTTTGTTCATACCCTTCTTTAGTTACAAGCGTCAATTGGATATTAGGATCATATTGACTAACACCTAGTGATATTGGGCTTGACGAATCAAATACTTTGACGTTATCGTGTATGAAAAAGCCATTTTTAACGTTCTGGACATTTTTACTCCGTGGTCCAAACCCTTTGTTTTGCAGAGAGATAAGAACCTTGTTTCTCAGGTCTCGAAACCGGTCAAAGCTTTTGATTTGAAACTTATCATTGAATTTTTCCATTTTTTCAATCCCAAAAATCAGCTCAATCTGGACTTCAAATTCATGTCTATGTCCTTCTTTCAACGCCTCTCGTCTTTTTCTGATCCGTTCTAACATTTCAGGGTCCATACCTTCTGGGAATAACTCGTCATCTTTTTGAGCTTCCGTCACTTCCTCTTCGTCTGGTCCAATTTCCTCCACTATATTCACCTCTTCCGATGCAGATCCTGCAGAGACACTTTTTTCAATAAAACTAACATCCTCATCACTATTATTCACATTAATGACCTCATTCTCCGCATTTAACCCCTTATGTCTCGGCCTTTTCTGATCTGGTTCTTCCGACTCTACTAGATCTTCTACAGTTCGTGTCCTTTTCTCGTTTTCTGCAGCAATCTTTTCTTCATAATCAGGGTCTAATGCATCCACCGTTTCAACAAACTTGGTCTCAACCTCTGGTTTAACCGAAACCACTGGAATATCTGTAGACTCAACCTCATTCTCACCTTTCTGACTCAACTGAAAAAAGGAGTCGTCAGAGTTACTATCAGGGGGGACAAAAGTAGCCGGTTTCAGCTTCCGCTTTAGCTTCCATTTTGAAATCTTTTTATTGTCTCCCATTAGCACTGGCGTACTACAATCTGATTTTCTGAACTTTATGGTATTGTTCATCCGCGAAAACCTACAGAAAGTCGGCCCGGTGCGGCGTGGTAAATTTAATTTTATGCATCGATGAATATCAGTTGACTACAGTATACATATATGCATATCTTCAGATTAGATATGGAGTTTCCATAGATGCGCAAGTATGCATAGATAATAATGGTACAATAAGGAAATGTATGGCGCAACTTTTGTATCGTCTAATTAATCAGTCGGTTATAATGAGTGTATCTTACCACGGAGATTTTTATCATAAAATGTCCGAAACCTATGCATAGCCCTATATTTCAATAACAGAGATTACTTTCGGCAACTGTGCCCGCGCTTTTAAACAAATAATTATATTGAAATAACTACACTTTAGGTGGAAAAATAATAACAATAATAATAAAGATATGATTAATCATCATCAGAAGACATCTGCATACCACCTATCTCGAGCCCAATAGCCATCAAATTTACCTTTTCTAAGACACCCTCGTTCGCACAGCCAGTTCAAAAGCTGTTCAGTTTCATGCAGTGTAGTGACATGGAATAATTTAGCATGAATGGTCCTCGCCTTGACCCCTGGCCTGAAGACCACCGCAAGCAAAACGTAATGGACTAACTTTTCCCAAATGCCCTTACTTAAGTTTCCGTTCACATCAGTCCAAATATTACCACACGGTCCGTCCAACGGATGAGTTCTGGCTGTGTCCCTATGAACCGGCTGTAGCTGTATTCCTTCGCGGCTCCGAAGGACAATATCACAATCTAGCTTATCCTTATCAATTGTTCTTGACTGATAATTATTTTCTCTCAGAATCATTCCTGTGACAGTATTTATCCGTACGAGGTCAATTTTCCGGTCGCTGATAAGTTCGATAATGCTAACCAACGAGCTATCTGGAGCGAGTCTAGACATAATAAGTCCCTTTTTCGAGTCAGTCGCAGAAATAAGATTATTTTCAAAGTTTGTAACTTCGCTGAACAGATCAGACTGGTATCTGCTTTGGAGAGAGGCTATAAATCTTTCAGAAAACCCAAAATTCCTTCCTGGCGCTACCGAGTCACGCTTCTTTGGCAAGTACATGAGCGATCGTTCGGCCTCCATTTCTTTAATTGCGTCAGTACAGATATCTTCACCAATATTATCTAGAACCTTTCTCGCGTTGTCGGCGTTATAAACCTCATCTTCTGTAGAAATAATAGCCTTGATAGACTGCTTCGCGTTTTGCACTTTCTCTTCACGCTCGGTCAATTGCGAAAGCTGTGATGATGAGTCAAATCCTAAAGAGGTGTCAACAAACATTTCACAATACTTTGTCATTGAGGTCGCAGTGAATAATGATTCCAACGGTTCGTTAGGTCGATCTGATCCAATGAAAATGTAATCTTTATTCAATTCCTCCCTAGTGCTGGCTAGCCAAGGGGTGGTGGACTCATTGCTATCACGATCTTTGGATCTCCAGAATGATGCCAAATGGAAAATATCAGGATTTGCTGCATCCATAATCGGAAGTTCTCCGCTTTCATAGCTTTTCAGCAACAAGGTTTCAAACCGACGCATCGTATTGATGAGATTGGAATGCCCACCGAACGACTCTCTAACTTTCGGCCATTTCGATTTAGCTTGATCAATCGTCATCATTGGTAACGCCTGAACTACTTTCTCCCATAGAACCTTGCCGTTTGTACGGTTAAAGAAGGATCTTACAATTACAACCACACGATAAAACATCTCGGGATTATATTGACCCGTCATTTGGAATCGCGAAGCACGTCGGAATTTCCCATCTGCTGGTGGTGCCTTCTTCTTGCGAGTAGTAGAAGCATGGTGCTTTTTCTTCCTAGTAATCTTCTTAGGCAATGAAAGCAACAAATCCGTTTCGCCACTTGGCGTTTTACCTGCTTTCTTCTCAGCCTTCCTCTTAGCCCGCAGTGCTTCTTTAGCGAGTTTGCTTTCTAATTTGGCCTGTTTCCGTTGCTCTCGCTCTTCACGCTTCTTTTCTCTGTCGTCACGTTTTCGTTCCCGTTCTCGATGTTTCAACTGTTTACTGCGCTCCTTATCGGTTCTTTGTAAACGTGACATAGCATTGTTATGATCTATCTTTCCTCTCCGGCGGTTACGCTTGGTAGTGAAATTTTTAGTCGTATCAAAGTAGAAATTAAAATCATTGTCTTCAACGGCCAAAATTGTCGGTCCAACTGAGGGCGGCGATGGCTTCTTCTTAATCCCTAGAATCACCTTATTCTTCATATCTTCTGCCTCTTTACTTGCCGGGTCAATAGAGATATCAAGAACAAAATATCGAGTAATAGGTACACCCCCGCGGTTTGGGATCGTTACATAAATTTGTTGCACTTTTCCTTCACTCACTAAGGCTTTAACAGTACGATCAACTGTCTTTCGATCGATAGTACTGGTCATAGGGAACTTCTCAGAAATTCGTTTAACGAGTGCAACACCACCTTCAACAACGCCATTTCCTTCTTTCAAGAGATCTAAAATTTGGTTACGCCTTTTGATGGCAGCAAATGACAATTCTCCTAAACCCGGCGACTTCTTTTTTGGCCTTGGTCTTCTTTCGAGTCCGTCCGTGGGAAACGACCTATATATAGGTCCCTCCTGCTTTTCAGACTCTGTGTTTTGCTCCGGTTGTTTTTCGGCCGATTCCTCTTGTTCTTCCTCCTCTTTCGGAAGTACTTCTGGCATTGTATTGAAATGTACCAACGTAGGCTCGTTTGTAGCATGTGCAGCATCTGTCATATGTACATCATCCTGTGATGCTTCAATTTGGTCAGGAACTTCAACTGGTTGATCCTGAGGACGTGTTTCTGCCTCCTGTTGTTCACGTTGCTGTTCTTGACCCTGTTCATGCGCTGGTGGTACTTGCACCTGTTCTTGTCGCTGTTGTTCTTCGCGCTGTTGTTCAACTATCAGACTATCAACCAAGGAAGTATCGACTTGAGGCGAACTCTCCAGTAAACTTGTATCCTCGTTGCTAGCAGTTGACAAGAAAGGCGTAATATTTCCTTGTCGAGGCTTCTTTGTGACCGGTGTCTCATCATTCTTCTTTCTTGGTCTGCCACGCTTTTTGCCTGTTGTGGACCCAGATGCAGCCTTTGGTGTAGATTTCGGCGTAGATTTAGGGGTCTTTTCCTTAGGGGTTGCCACAATCGCAGTTGAATCAGATGAAACCTTATTTCTTTCGCCATGAAACAATGGCACACATTTGTCGCCATCTTGATAGACTTCCACAATACCTGGTAATTTCTTTTTATTAGATGCCTCCAACCGAGCAAAAGTTCTACCCGACCCTTTTAAGTCAGGGATTTTAAAGGATCCCCAAAGTTCATTTGGTTCTTTAGACACATATGCGCAGTAAGCAACTTGGGTGAAGTATCTGTAGAATTTCATTCTCGCGGAGAAATCAATACCTCTGATGATGTTAAGATAATCCAAATGCGGGGGTTGTCCTGATTTTGCTTTCTTGTTGTTGCCCTTCGGCTTATCAACCAATGAATCCAACATCTTTGAGAAGATTTTACTAAAAGTACTTCCAACAATCTTTCGGCACAAGTCCATCGCAGGGACACCAAACTCAGCACCTTGTGATATCACCGTGTAAATTTGGTTTTCCAACGGATAAAATTGATTGAAAGTGATGTGGTTCGCAGCGGGTTTATCGTCATCAATTTTGATCAAATCAGTCGACTCAAGAACGGGGTCTTCCTGGTTACTTTCGGCCGAATTATTATTCTCAGTGGCTTCAGCAGCACCCTCCTCTTCAGCTTCATCAAACAGATCTTCGTCTTCTTCGTCACAGCTGTCAACTTGATCCTGCTCCTCCAGATCCTTGATGAACTTGATACAACGGAACTTTTCATTAGGGAATCCTGATTTCCTAACAAAAACTCGCTGCACGTATCCCTGAGCTTCCAAGTCACGAATTGTGCTGGCAAAAATAATATGGGAACGCCTGTTCTTTTCGAATTGGAGCTCCTTCTTCAGGTCATCGTGTTGACGTAAACCGTTCTTGGCATCTCGTACAGAAGACACGATAGCTTTACGCAACTGATTGATATCTATACCCACATGGCCCCGAGGATTGGTCGTTTGACGATAATTCTCAATAAACTTTTTGAATACCGTCAAATGGGTACTCATACCTCCGTGGACAACAGGAAACCTTTGCACAAGCCCATGTTCCATCAATAATGTGACACGGCCATACAGTGATCTTGGATCTTGTCCAGTTTCCTTTGCAATTTCTACGCTTGTCAGGCCTCTAGTTCGAGACCTGGATACCGCACATAACAACCTGAATGGGAAGGGTCCAATAGGGTTACCTTCTTTTACTCTCCCTGTCAATTTAATCCATTGGTCATCTTCACTTGCAAACACTCTCAATTCATCTTCTCCGTATTGGTTCACCAGTTCACCAACTCCGACAATGGTTTCATGTTCCTCCAAAAGCCTCTCTTTAGTGGCAACCAACACATGGCCCTTTTGAGCCATTAGCCACTTCCAAATAATCTCCTTGTGGAACTCATCCACTAGTTCACATTTTTCTTTAACGAAATCCCATAGTTCGCTTATAGAAGCGCCTAAAAAAAAAAAAAAAAAATTAGCATCTACACCGCATAAAAGAGTCGAACCAACATCTACTCCTGACAGTAATATTTCTTTTTCTAATTCTTATAAAACTTACCTTCATCCCCATTGAATGCAAGACATTCAATTAGATGGTCAACCAATTCATCCGGCGAAACGACCATTGTTTATAGTCGGTTGACAACAAAGCAATCTTCAGGAATGAGAAACTTTGTGCTCCCTCTAGAACAAACAAATAAAAACAAAAAAGAAGTTAAAACGTATAAACCCTTTTTATGCGTGGACCAATTTTCAGTATGATATTAATTAAGTAGCGTATACTGCGTTCGCTTTCTCTTCGTTTGTTCTCAGGTTTCAGCGCTTGTCAAACTTTTCCTCAGACTGACAAGCTCAAAAAACTCACCTCCAGCGGTTCAACCCCAATTGATCGCGTTATCCGCTGGCGCGTTGACCCTAACCCTTACGCCGCATTAAATGCGGCTAATTATCAACACCATATATGCATATCTTTAGCTCTATCAGGCTATGCGCAGCGCTTAGAGAGACTACATTGGTACTAGTTCGCTAGAAGCTAGCTAATGAGCCTATTATGCATATGCATATGCACGTCCTCTCAAAGTGACTGGCCGTTAGCTACAAGACGTTGAGTGCTTGTGAAGAGCGTTAATACTAAGAACGTCTTCAAACACTTCTAGAACTTGGGATCAATATAATAGCTTTCATAAGAGTTACAAAGTAGAGCCAACGGAAGCAATAAAATATACCGTACAAAAAAAGAAACACCTGTTGTTAAGTTTTTACAATGAATGAATGAAAACAAGAATAACTCCAGATCAAAATATCAACCACTCGTGCTAGTACTGAATGTACATCAAGATTCAATATTATGTTTCAAGCAGCATGGTCATCCACTGCCTAACTTTCAGCAGGGCTAGGGTTGTTCTTAAAAAGTGAGAGAATTGTTTGGGGAAGAAGGACCATCAATAAATCATAATAATAATACCAGCAGGAATCAGATAATGGACCATCGCAGAGCGTTGACGCCGAAGCTCTCCACTCGACGAGAAAAGACACCATATGATCGACCAGTCACTCCACGTAACAAGGTTAATCGTTCAGGTGTTGTCAGCACTCCAGGATCAATTTTCTCGCGAGTGAAAAACTTATTCACACCCCGGTCATGGAGGTCGAATGAGCAGGATGAGAGCAGTCACAGCACGCCACAAAATGAGATGGATGTTGAGAGCTCAAGCAGTGTTGATGTATTTCAATATCCGGAACCGAAATCAATCGAGCGTCCAAATTTGGATAAGTTCAACGAAGTCTCAAATCAAATGGCAAAAAATAAAATTGTGGCTACACCTACCACTCCCCTGCTTGAATCATCGTCATCGCCGTCGTCCTCATCACCAAACCAACGTTTGGCTGAATTTTTCCGTAAGAAAGGGGACCAGCAGCTTTCTGAGATGGAAATTGAGGGCATAATGTCCCTAATTGGGCAAGCCAAAGCACAAAACGAGTCATTGATCGACTTCGAGCAATCTGCAGCGGTACCAAATTCCAAAACTCTCGAGGGATTGTTGAAGAAAAATGAGTCTGTACAGGAGGATATAATGACGCCAATAAGGGTAAAGTCTCCGACTCCGTCCACTGCTACATCATCCTCAATTGCAAGTCCTCGATATAGTCCTTTCTACTCGAAGCAAAAAAAGAAATTGCCCTCGGCTGCCAAGTCTTTGAAGACGATCCACTATGCCAACATTCCTACGCCGTACAGACCAGGGTCCCGAAATAGTACGAAATTATCCAATCCTCTCAATTTCAACACTTCGCAGGACTCCAGTGCAATAGTAAAAGATGACTCCACTTCTTCTCCTGGAAAGTTAGAAAAGTCAAAGCCTTTTGCTGAGGCAGATAAACCGATGAGCCACACCGCTAGTACACTATTATCTTTAATAGGCAACGATGATAGCGGCGATAAGCGTCCAAAAATTGAAGGACCAAAGAAAATTGAAGGGTATAATGATATTCCAGAAGATATGCGGTCTTTTGTTAATCCGTATGCATCACCTGTGCGAAGAAGCACACCTCACAGAGGACGAGACAAATCTTCTTCGCTCAAGGGACGAAAAGAGTCTCCGAGACCAAATGCTGTCAAGGAATTGGAAAAGACAATGCCAAAAGACCAAGCACCTACTACTTTTGATAAATACAAACCTAGTAGGAGTTCTAGTCTACGAAAGTCGATTGTTCCGAGTCCAGAACCAAAATCATCCTCTCCATCTTCCTTGTTTAAAGTTGATGCTCCTAAAGCTGATTCTGATTCCTCCGAAACACCAAAGCCAGCAGGCTCACTTCCATTATCAAAAGCAGCACAATCCAAGCCGACTCCGACGAAAGCTGCTAACGGTGATAAACCCTCGGGCGATTCAAAATCGTCACTTTTTTCACCTTTCATGAATCAGTCAACTTCTATCTCCATTTCACCTTCCAAGCCATTGGCATCCGATACTACTCCACCACAAGACTCTATACAAAAAACAACTCCGTTCAAATTTGGCGTCACCGAGAAAAAGTCTCCTGTATTAACACCTGAAACGGTCGCAATGCAGGAAGCAAAGCAGCCAGTTTTGCCGCCAGTTGCGAGTCTGCCATCGGAATCTAAACCCTCCCCAGCACGCGCACCTGTATTAGCTTCAGTTAATGATTCCACGCCACAATTCAATTTCCCAGCAGTTCCAAATGTTAAGTTCACTCCGTCCGAGAAGGATCTCATTGATTTGGACCGCTATAAAGCAGTTTTTAAATTCTAACTTATTCAATATACATTAATCTTTTTACTTGTTACTTCATCTACATTGCCTCTATCTTATATGGTCTACAATTAACGAAATGTTATATTACAGATTCCGCTCGAAAAAAAAAAAAAAAAAATGAACGCCAGTCAATAAGTGTGGCGGTGGTGAAGAACGTGGTGGCAGTGCATCTATTCCCAAAATACGCTATAGTACGTTCAGCGCGGTAATTTTGAGAACAGATAGTTGAATCATTCGTCTAGCAGCAAGCCATCCCTACTTCCAAACCCCCGAGAAATACATAGCTATCATCAGTAAAAATGAACTCTGTGTTGTTGGTCGGAGGATCTGGCTTCTTAGGGCTGCATTTAGTAGAAAAATTTTGGCAGCTTAGCCCGCGACCAGATATTCATGTTTTTGATATTCGGGAATTACCTCAAGTTTCAAGCAGGTTTTATTCTTTTGATCCAACTAAAATCACTATTCATTTGGGGGATATAACGTCTGAAGAAGATGTCTCAAAGGCCATCGAAGTTGCTAAACCTGATGTAATTGTTCACTCTGCTTCTCCAGTCCATGGCTTGGGTGCCCAAGTTTATCGAAAAGTTAACGTTGAAGGTACTCGAAATTTGATTAAATGTGCCAAAAAATTGTCAGTGAAATCCTTCGTGTTCACTTCGTCAGCTGGCGTCCTCTTTAATGGCGAGGATTTACATAATGCTGACGAAACTTATGCTTTCCCCGGAGTCCATATGGATGCTTATAATGAAACTAAAGCAGAGGCTGAGGTTTTAGTTCTTGAGTCTAATTGTGAAGAGTTCAAAACTACTGCTATTCGTCCTGCTGGTATCTTTGGACCAGGGGATCGGCAGATGATTCCAGCTTTGCGGTTGATGGGTCAGAGAGGGCAAAACAAGTATCAACTTGGTGATAATCTTAATTTGTTTGATATTACTTATGTGGGTAATGTTGCCTATGCTCATGTGTTGGCTACGCAAAAAATACTTGATCCTTCCACTGCTTCATCTGTAGCCGGAGAGAAATTCCTTATCACTAATGACTCGCCTATTTATTTCTGGTCCGTCGGTAAATGTGTCTGGAAATATGATGGACTTACTAACAGTGGCACAATAGTTATTCCAAGGATTGCAGGTATCGCAATTGGTTATGTTTCACAATTGGCTTGTAAAATATTAGGCAAAGAGCCCACACTTACACCATTTAGGGTCAAAACGTCATGCGCTGTTCGTTATTATAATATTTCCAAGGCCAAGTCCGTTCTTGGATATAAACCGCTTGTTTCCGTTGAAGATGGTATTAAGATGACACTCCAATCTATGGATGAAGTAAAAAACTAATATAACTCATTGCATAATTAAATTGTTCTGAGAGCTGATCTTGCATTATAGCTCTTTCCAGAAGAATGTAGCACAAAAGTGTGTAGACGCGTGTTGTTTTGTTTCCTTACTTAGCTATTTGAATTCAACTGTATCTATACGCCACTAGCTAAATGAAATGTGAATAGCAATTGCGGCCCCCACAACGTAAATTATCCAGATAAAAATAGGAGTTTGAAAGTAAAACAACGACACTCCAATTGGAACGAACGTGAGCCAAGTCAACAGAATAAATGTGGAGGTGGCACTGGATTCATAATCATCTGTAGAGAAACTTTCAATATCTTCATCTCTGTGAGGTTTAGAAGGCCTCATTTGAGACAGCTTATCTTTTTTCTTGTCCATTTGTGAAATATATTGTGATTTCGTCATCGCCTCTTTCTCTTTTCTGGCACGTTCCACCTTCAACCGTGCGCTAATTAATTTGTTCTCGGCATACTCTTTTTGTTTTCGGATCCTTGTTTCTTCGTCCAGACCATCATCCTCATCATCAGGAACTTGCGGAATAATGAGGTAATCTTCCTCATTTTCAAGGGTTTCAGAGCGTAGCCTATCTTGGTTAACAATAGGAGGTTGGTCATCTTCCTGAATCGGCTCTTCCAATGTTTTATATTCTCTAATGTTTGTAGTCAAATTATAGTGGCTGCTGTTCGGAGCAAGGGTTTTTGGTTGTTCAAAAGCCCGACTTTTCTGAACCGTTAGAATGTGATCACGTTCGTTGTTAGCAACCCAGCCGCCACCAAAATGTCCTTTAATGGTGTTTCGGATATTATTTTCATAATTCTGATGGAATCTGTCATGAATATGATTCATAAACCCCCCTGCGGGTTTTCTGTATGAGGCTGCTCCCTCGGAATCTTCATCAGAATATTCGTTTATTTCAGTATCGTCATATTCGAACCCAAAATCATCATCATCGTCAAATTCCTCTTCATTCTCGTCATCGAGATCATCATAATAATCTTCGTCTTTACTAGCATCGTCATCTTCATCTCCATATCTTTCTTCTTCCTCTTCAGGTTCCTCATCTCTTGCGCGGCCCCGACCACTCTCCCTTTCTCTCTCATACGTGTCTCGCTCTTCCTCCTGTGCTTCACGTTCGTACCTTTCTTGCTCTTCACGCTCTTGTTGTTCTTTCTCCTCTCTGAGTCGCTCGAGTCGTCTACGTTCTTCATTCAGTCGTTCTTCTTCCTTTCTTCGTTCTTCCTCACGCTCATTTTTCTCTTCTTCAATTCTTTGGCGGCGACGCTCCTCCAGTGCTCTCCGAGCTTCTTCTTCTTCTCTTTTGAGACGTTCTTGTTCCATTAACCTTCGGCGGTAGTCTTCCTCTTCCAACCGTCTGCGCTCTTGTTCTAAAAACCTACGTCGCTCTTCTTCCCGGATTCTTCGTCTCTCCTCACCTATTACCCTTCTTCGATTCTCTTCACCTCGGTTCATTTCAGACGGCATTCTTACTCGTTCTCTTTGTCTTTTTCTCATTTCACGTCGCCTCCTAATATCCCTACGTTTTTGCTTTTCACGGCCGTCAAGCCCTTCCTGATCCTCACGCCGACGAATTTCTTGTTCTTTAAGATATCTTCTCCGTCGCATATCGTTAATTCTTTCTTGACGACGTCTTTGTCTAGCCAGTTTCCTAGATTTATCTTCCTCCTTAAGCTGATTGTTATCCTGTATTTCTTCTGTTGTCTCACTGTTGTCCTCGTTAACGTCATTTTTGTCCTGATTTTCTTCCCCTGGTATCTCTCCATGATTACTATCCTCTGCATTCCTCTCTTCTGGTGTGTCATTTTCTTCGTATATTGGGGACCCATAGTCTTCATCATGTAACTCATTAAAATCAAAGTAATCAGGTGGAAATGGAATAGGCATAACATCATCTCTGTGTTGGAATTCGCTATCTCCTTCAAACCTTACCGATTCATAGTTCAAATTGAAAATTGTATTGCACTGATGGTTCAAATATGATCTCAATATGTTCACATCTTCGTTATCAGAACACGCCTTCAAACAATTTTCATCTGCTTCTTCAATAACTCTACATTGACAATCCGCATCTTGGGAATCACATAGCGCATGTGAATGTTTAAACTCTTGCAAGCAAAGGTGCAACTCCCTTGAGGTACAAGTGGCCTTAGTCAAACCAATTGTTGCCACAATCACCGCTGTCCAAACAATCTTCATGTCAATTTGGTATTCTTTATTATATCCCGACTTACTATATCGTATGGGTAAACGTCAACTCTGGCACGGGAGGGGGAGAGATAAACAAAACAGAAAACTCTAACTTTCATATAAAATATAGCTTTCCAAATACAGATCATCAAAAAAAAAAATTCAAAATAAAATAAAAATCTATAGGACTTCTATTCATCCGCAAACTAAGCAAGTCAGATCGATTAAATCTGAACCGAGATTTTCCAAACACGCAGCATGATAACTATGA
>JAJLUR010000008.1:67024-119266 GCA_030674225.1 Blastobotrys terrestris | reverse complement strand
TCGCAGAATGAAGATCAGATGGAGGGATTGAGCGCTAAAATAAAAATGCTAAAAGATGTAAGTTAGCTCTGACGTTGGATTTAAGTGGACGGGATTCTAATGGAGATAGGTTTCTGTTGAAATTGGAGATAAGGTGCGCGCAGACAACAAACTATTGAACAATATGGAGGAGACGTTTACCAATGCGGGTCAAAAGCTGAAAGGGACGTATAGGCGGATGATGCGAATGGCGGAGAATTCTGGGGTGGGGTGGAGAGCTTGGTTTATAGTGTTTGGCGTTGTTTTTCTGGTATTCTTTTTTGTATGGTGGAGATGATGTTGTATTTATATAGACAATTGGGGCCGTCCCTATCAATGTATTTATAGGCTCAGCCGACAATCAGGCTCTGCTTTTGGTCAATTGGCCTTGAGTGTGTGTTTTGTTTCCACAAGTGGGCTGGATTTCATCGAGAGTGCGTCGGCTTGTGAAAAGCTGCTTTTTTAGTCTTTCAGACCTTTCATGTTTAAGAATTGATCTGCATTGCATTAATATCAATACGGAATTCGTCTAGTGATTTGTGAAAACTCCGTCTCTGCGAGGCCTACGTAGCCTCCGGCGGCTTCTTTTTTCTCCGAAAAGAAGCAAAAAAGGTAGCTCTGCGAGGCAATTCCAGTGCTTTTGCTTCTTTTCTAGAAAAGAAGGCCGCCCGCAGGGCAATACACCTCTGCGAGGCCGGTGTAGCCTCCGGCGGCTTCTTTTTTCTCCGAAAAGAAGCAAAAAAGGTAGCTCTGCGAGGCAATTCCAGTGCTTTTGCTTCTTTTCTAGAAAAGAAGGCCGCCCGCAGGGCACACACAGACCCCTCAGAGTGTTGCAGCTCAAGCTAACATAGGCTCAGTTTTTAAACTTCTATTACCATTTACAGTACTTCACTAGAAGACCAGCCAGCTTTTCAAGATAATACTGGTCGGTTTCGTCAAAGCCGTTCAGTTGCAGGCAGTCAATATCAATCACACCAACCACAGAGCCCTGAGCTGTGACAATTGGAACCACGATCTCGCTTTTGGTGTCACCATCACACGCAATGTGGCCCGGAAACTCCTCCACGTTCTTGACCAGTTGCGTTTTTTTGGATTCGGCAGCCACCCCGCAAACACCCTTACCAATTCGTATATTCTGGCAGGCAACCTTGCCTTGGAAGGGTCCCAGAATCAATTCGCCTTCTTTCTCCTTATTCTCTACATAAACACCGGCCCAATTGACCTGCTTGTTCACGGCCAGATAGAGATGCCACAGCAGCGAGCTCAGGTTTGCAGTGTTGCAGACCCAGTTTGATTCGTCCTTGAAGAGAGCCTCAGCAGACAACACAACATTCTCGTACGCCTCCTTGAGCTCGCCTGTGCTACTGAAGTTTGTGTATTCGGCGTGGTGCATTCTGGCGGTCTTTCTCTTAAACTGGTTCAGAGACGAAATAGTTATATATAAATGCCGTTTCTTCGGTAGTAATATAAATATTTCATTCAAAACCGGTCCGATCGCGACAAACCCGCAGAATCACCTCATCGGGCACGGCTGCTTACTTAGAAGGAGAGAGGAAGCATTCGCATCACAATTGAACAGCTTCTTTTGAATTTTAATAATGCTATTACCAGAACTATCTATCTATGTGGCCGGTGAAATTACCGGTGCGATAGTCGAGGTGAACAAACGCACGTTCAACGAAGGGAAGAGTCTCAAGAGCATATTGAAGGGCCTCGCCAATGTCGTGCGAGTCTTTCAAGGATAAGGTACCGTCCAGGACCAGGTCCACTTCTACCATGACTCTATCGCCCGTGTGGTACGCATTGAGGGTTGTGATTTGCTTAATGGACTCGGCAAAACGGTAGGCTGCGTATAGGAGCACCTGGCGGTCCTGCTGCGACGCTGCGGTGCCAGTCAAGTTGTCAATGTGCGCAAGAGCTGTTTGTCCCCATGAATAAATAATGTAGCAGGAAAGGAAAAGAGCACCCAACGGGTCGAACCACCAAATCTCAAAGTAGTGGCCCGTCAACGGAAACAGGATGGAGAACGTGTTGAACACTATGTCAGTCATTGCGTCCTGCGCCAATGCCTGCACAGAGCTGGACTTGATCGTTCGGCACCAAAGCCAGCAAAAGACCTTGACAACCACTGTCAGCACCATGATGATGATCGACGACGTCGACAGAGTCACGAGCTCCCCGGAGCCTTTCCACAGCTTCTGGACGGCCTCGTTGGCAATCTGCAGGAAGGAGATGATGATGAGCACAGAAAACACCAACACCCCAATCGGCTCGAGTCGAGATCGCCCCACGGGGTAATCATGTTTGGAACGCCAGTCCCGCTGTTCGACCAATCGAGTCGAAAACCAGATGATGAGGGTGGATAAAAAGTCCAAGACGGAGTCAACAAGAGAGGCCAAGATGGACAGAGAGTTCGTCAGCAACGCAACCACGATTTTGCCCAACAAGAGCACAAAATTGACGAAAAAGTTGACGTAGATGGCAAACATTACAATCCGTCCTTGTTCCTGCCTGTTTGTGGTCCCGATCAAGGGGGAGCTCTCGGTGTCGATGTTTGCAGGAGCCCCGTGGCGGAAATCACGAGGGTTGATGTGAAATTGCTCCAAATCGTCGCCGTAAACGCGTAGCATCGAGACGGGGATGCCAGAATCCAGCAGCTTGTCTACCTCTATGAAGCGATCCAACAGTTCGTTTTGCTGCTGGTAGAACTTGCGGACCTTTTTCTTCGACACATGCTTGAGGTCGTCCTCGCTTTTTCTATACTTTTCCCAGCTGGCCAACGGGACACTCTTGCCAATTAGATGGTACGGCCGCATCTCCTGGAGGTTCTCATAGCGCAATGCGAACGTCTCCTCAATCTCGCGTGGAGACAACGTCAGCATGGATGACAAGCCGTATCTGTTGTGTGCACCACCAGGCGAAGCGCTGCCACCAGAGATCAAGGGGCTTCCCTGATAACTGTGCTCCCGGACAATACGGTCGTGCCCTTTTCCAAACACGTCTTCTCTCCCTCCCAGGGACGGCCGCTTCTGTCGATTAAAGCTGCCTCGTCTGATCCCGTCAGCAGTCATGGGCCGTTCAATGGGGCCCAGATAGCGATTCTCTGGTGAAGCCATACCTCTGATACCCAATTAGAAGAGTATTTATGATGTGTCAATTAAATGCAATCTCCCCTTTTTCTGAAATTTTTGTGACACACAAAACTGAGTTTGATATTTTTAGTTATTTTAGAAATCTTTTTTTTTTCTTTCTCACTCACTCACTCTCTCTTTTTTTATTTTTCCGAGTGGTACAAAGCGCTCCCTCTCTTTTTTTTATCGGCCATCATCGGCTCCCCCAAAAAAAAACTCGGAAATATATATTTTTTCAGCCACCTAAACCCTAACCCGTTATCATTAACCCTAACCCCAGCCGCAATCTGCGATTTATATGCAATCACGTGGTGTATTCTGAGGCCCTAACACGCTGGACCAATATTTTACGGGGGATGGTTGCTTTCAGCGCTATTATAAGTAGAGGAAGTGAAGAATTGGAATTTTTCTGCATAGTTATTGGATTTAGCAATCAATTGCTGAATGGATATGATCAGATATATGATATTAGTATTATTGCGTAGACGCGTGCTCATGCTCATGTCTCACGGGCACCTCTTATTATGAACGCAGCCTAATAACCTAGATTAAACGCCAAAATACTCGGGGGGTTTCAGTTAGAAGTAACGTGATAGTTTAAAAGTGCAAGTCCTCACAAGCGTAGTATTGCATGGTGATTACACAGACCTATAATTTCACAACTGCCACTCGAACAATGCATATTCCTGTTTACAGCGCTAACTAGACATATTAACATTAACAACCTGTTATGCATATGCTGAGGAACCCTTTCCATGGCCATCGCAGTGGATCTATGCAAACCATTGCCAATTTGGATTCGCTTCAAAGGTCCAACCTAAAATTCGGCTAATATAGGAGAATCGCCATTTGCAACAATATTGATGCCGTAGACCGTAGCAGGTGTATTGCCCTGCGGGCGGCCCTCTCACAGCACCATGTGACCGTAGCAGGAGTATTGCCCTGCGGGCGGCCTTCTTTCTAGAAAAGAAGCAAAAGCACTGGTTTTCACAGCACCACGTGACCATAGCCAGGAGTATTGACCCTGCGGGCGGCCTTCTCACAGCACCATGTGACTGTAGCCAGGAGTATTGCCCTGCGGGCGGCCTTCTTTTCTAGAAAAGAAGCAAAAGCACTGGTTTTCACAGCACCACGTGACCGTAGCCAGGAGTATTGCCCTGGGGCGGCCTTCTCACAGCACCATATGACCGTAGCAGGTGTATTGCCCTGCGGGCGGCCTTCTTTTCTAGAAAAGAAGCAAAAGCACTGGTTTTCACAGCACCACGTGACCGTAGCCAGGGGTATTGCCCTGCGGGCGGCCTTCTTTTCTAGAAAAGAAGCAAAAGCACTGGTTTTCACAGCACCACGTGACCGTCGCCTCGCAGAGCTACCTTTTTTTGCTTCTTTTTCGGAGAAAAAAAGAAGCCGCCGGAGGCAATTACTCTGCGGACAGCCTTCTTTTCGCACTGGTTTTCACAGCACTACGTGACCATAGCCTCGCAGAGCTACCTTTTTTTGCTTCTTTTTCGGAGAAAAAAAGAAGCCGCCGGAGGCTACATGGCCTCCCCTCCATCGGAGGCAATTTTCATTGGAAACTAATATATTAAGAAAAGATTCGTTTAGCTTCCATGCAATGGGGGTTCTCATAAGCGTCGTCAATGGCATGAGAAACCGAAAGAGCATCGAGAATCATAGACAGAGTGCCCTCAGTCCCCGCAAGAATGAACCAACCGATGAACCCGGCAATCAGTCCCACTACATAGCCGTATAGAGAACCACCGTTAGTGTACTTTGCGGCATGTGTCCACGCAACGAATCCCATCACTATCGCGGTGAGCCCGCGCGCGGTGGTCAACAGAAGCTTGGACAGCTTGTAGACAGGAATTGCAGCCGGAGATGTCGTCGGAAGGTTGTGGAGGCGAGTGGTAGTCAGCAGCGGCTGGGATTTGATGACCGAGGCACTCAAGGTCAAGGGACTGGTTAGCCGTGAGATGTCGGCTGACAAGAAAGAGTATATTATGGCATTCAGCGGCGCAGAAAACTTGCGAGTGAGTAGCAACGCCGGTATTCTGGCCAACAAACAAATGAATGCGGAAAAGCAGACTGTTCCAAATTGAACAGTGGTGGAGTGGAACACCGCCGCCTTGACAATGCTGAACGACGAAGGTTGCGGGATATCGTGACGGTGGAAATACCAATACGAGACAGTTGCGGCGACCGCAGCCCGTTGAATGCCAGAGATGACCCCCCAGGTCCAAAGGTAAACAAACACATAGCATGCGCCCAGCAGCCAGGATTTGCCGTCCAGTACCCAGCTGGCATTGTCAACCACTCTGCCCCGCAAAAAGACTCGAGTGAAAAGCCCGATCCAAATGAAAGTGAACACGATAAATATGCATACGGCTGCGGAGCCCACTAACAACAGAGGCTTGTTGTCAGAGATAATCGTGCAACAGAGTTCAACGGCCCCTAGACTGCGTTGAAGCACATTTCGACCCCGATAGACCGCATACACCCACAAGACGGCCAAAACGAGCGGAATCATGCTGGTCCATCGCATGGCGCGGTCCTGAGAGGTGTTACCGCCATAGCCGCTTCTATAGGACATGAGCATGGGGTAAATTGTGAACGTGACCAGCACCACCGGCACAGAAACAATTGACAAATAAATAAACCCAGTAGCATACCGCTTCATGAGCAGGATCCATGCGGCGGACAATGCAATTGATAGGACCGTGGTTAATATGATCGTGCTCCAAGACGACTTGATGACCGTGTATATGGTGTCACCGAGAGGAACCGACTTTGGCACCGACGTCCGCAACCAGACCATCAAAGAAGTGGCGAACAGCATGGACACGGAGAGCAGGTAGAACGTGCTCCACGCGGCGTCTAGGGGAGATAATGCATTCGAGCTTAGAGGGAGGTCTGGGACCTGTTGCTTGTGATGGTGGTGATGGTGATGATGCTGCTGCTGCTGCTGTTGATTCGGAGACGGCTCAACAGCAATGTCGTGCGGTGGCTCGTTTTCGTCGTCCTCCTGATCTGATTCGGGCACAGCACCGGCGGAGGTCGACTCATGGTTCAGTCCTACAGAATGCAATCCCTCTGAGCTCGATAACGACTGGTGTAAAAGCGAATTAGACGGTCCTATCTCGTCGTCGTCGTCCGAAGACTCGTCCTCGCTCATATGGGACTGTAACAACTGGCTCGTCTTGGACTGATTTCTCTGGCCAAAGGACGACACCCAGTTTTTCTTCCTGGAAGCGGTAGCAGCATGGGAATAGAGACTGCCACCGGGGACCTCTTCACCGTCATGCTGCTGGAATAGCGGAGCAGACGAACGGTCGCTCAGCCTCGATTGCGACTGTCTAAGGAACTTTGACGTATCTAGACACCCGTGCGTTAGCTCTTAGTCTGCATCATAACCGGTCTTCAGGTGGCACTTACACTCAGAAAACATTTGGCGAGTGGTGGTGGTGGTGGTGGTGGTGGTAGTGTTAGTAATGAGACCTTATCACGGGGACTTAAAGGGCCCTTTTGTTATCTACTGGTCCCAACCGCACATCAACCCCCTTCAGCACACCGTAATTATGGGCCGAACATGGGACTTTATAGCCAAGATTGGTGAGTAGGAAAAGTTTGGTGTTGTGGTGTAGCGTAGCTTTGCTAACAGGGCTGTAGTCATGATAGGCGATTCGTAAGTGCAGCATGCAGGGGCGGCTGTTACATATATAGAGAGCTCTACTAACAGTTTTCAAGGGCCTGTGGAAAATCGTCCTTGACGATTCGACTTACGGACGATCGCTTCTCAGATGTCCACGACGTGACAATAGCAGCAGAAATAGGGTCTAAGATTATACCCGTGGGGGAGGAGGGCCAACAGAACATCAAGCTTCAGATCTGGGACACAGCTGGCCAGGAACACTTTCGAGCTGTGACTCGGTCCTACTTTCGAAATGCTGCGGGCTGCATTCTAGTGTACGATGTGACTCGACGGGCGACGCTGAAGAATGCACAGAGCTGGCTACAGGACATTCGGGAACAGGCCGAACCTGACATCTGCATCTGTCTGGTCGGAAACAAGTCTGATCTGGAGTCGGAACGACAAGTATCGTTTGAAGAGGCTGAAGAATGGGCCGCGGAGAACGACATCAACCTGTTTTTGGAAACTTCTGCCAAAACCGGGGACAATGTTGTTGATGCATACACCCAGCTGGCCCGGCAGATCCACCAGAAGATTGTGGACGGACAGTACGACGTGAACGATAAAAACCGGGGAGTCAAGGCCAGCAACAACTCGGGCAATGCCTTGAACCTGAATGTGGCCCAATCCGGCAACCAGCAGGGCAGCTCCCGTTGCTGCTAATTGTATAATAGACTGTAGACACCCAATTCGATTCGAGCCAAGCTATCATTTTCTATGGTATAGATTACAACTCTCTGCGTGGCCACGTAGCCTCCGGTTGGGTTTCTATTTTTCTCTGAACAAAACGAAGCCCCCAAAAGAAAAAAAAAAAAAAAAAGGCAGATCCCAGTTGCCCTTTTTTTTCTTCTTTTATAGAAAAAGAAGGTATCTCCGCAGAGTGAGAGTTCCGTCGGAGGGGCCGGCGGGAGCCGACTTTCCTCTCGAGAAAAAGGCCCGAGGCCACCTCCAAGAAAACAAATACCAAAAGGAAAAATAAAATAAAAGGGGGATAGATGCTCTCTCTCTCTCTCTCTGCTCTTTTCAACTATAGATTACTGTCATGGAACGCATAGATGAGGAAAGAAGCGCCCTTTTGGGCGGGAGCGGGCCCCTGCCATCCGACTCTACGGACAAGCTGGAACGGTTTGAAGAGATAGAAAGGATTCCGGTGCGACTGCGACCAACCATTTACAAGGTTCTCCCCGTGTATGCTCTAGCACAGATTGCAGCGTTCATGCTGAAGGCGGTTCAGATGAATTGGGTGATCACCCTGGTGTGTAGGGGCAAATATGGCGAGCCGTTGAGTGACGGGGATGCCAGATGCCAGAAGGCGGATGTGCAGTCGCTGGTATCCAGCTACACAGCCATATGCTCGTTGGTGTCGGGCATCTTGGGACTATATATGCTGCCCAGGATCACCCAGTGGTCAGATCGCGTGGGGAGACGACTGGTGATGGGGGTGTACTTTCTGGGCGATCTGAGTGCCGTTGTTTGCATGATTGTGTTGCTGAGACTATGGGAGTATATCCACTATCGGGCCCTGATTGTGTCCTACATCGTTGTGGGGGCGTGCGGGACTAATGTGGTCATCACCATCATGATGTCGTCGTATACCTCTGATTGCGTCCGACCAACGGAGCGGCCCAAAGCGATGAGCTATGTGACGGCGTGCCAATTGGTTGGCAAGGCAGCCGGACCTTTCCTGAGCAGCTTCCTGATTGAGAGGAGCGGCGGCAGAATTGTCAGCACGCTGTGCGGTTCAGCTGTGTTTGACACTCTGGCGGTGCTGTTTGTATGGCTCTATGTGCCGGAGTCACGCGTTTGCGGGAGTCTTGGGACTGGTGAGGAAGAGGAGGATGAGGAGGAGGAGGAGGAGGAGGAGAATGTAAGTGGCGAGAGGGGTGGATACTCTGTGCGCAAGGTCATCAATGCGTGCAACATTTTGGACCCGCTCAAGACGATTCTGCGGGTGTGCAGGGGAGCGCAGGACTCGCAGACGAGCCGAAACATTCTGGCATTGCTGAGCGTTGATCTGATCTATGAGATCATCATCAACGGACGGGCTGGGATTGCCATGCTGTACCCGCAAATGAAGTTTGGATGGACCGCTGTGGAATTGGGGTATCTGGAGTGTGCGACGGCCCTAGCCCGCATCGTACTGTTGGTGCTGATCATCCCGGTCGCGATCAGGCTGTTGCGCCGGGTGTTTCACGAGGGCGACCAGACCACAGGAATCACCAACACGGAGATTACCATTGTTCGCTTCGGCAACGCGCTGGAGGTGGTGGGGTACACGGGGTATGGGCTGGCGGCGAATGTTGCCGAGTATGTTGTGTCGTCCTTCGTGGCCACGTCTGGGGTCATTGCAAAGCCCTTCGTCCAGTCCAGTCTGCTGAATTTGGTGCCTCAGCCTCACATTGCCAGTTTTCTCGGAGCCAAGGGAGTCCTGGACGGGCTGTTTGGGATCGGGTTTTCGTCCATTGGACTGACCATCTATTCGTACACCGTGTCGCACCGGCCGGAGCTGCTTTTCTACATGTCGGCGGCGGGCTATGCCGTTGTTATTTTCATTGTGACTGTGGGCATCAGGGTGTGATCGTGAACTCTGAAGAGCTGTGTAATACGAATCCGTTGCAACGGTACCAATGTTGACAGTAGATCAAACTCGTGTTTTTTTTTTTTTTTTTATTATTATTATTATGACGATCGCTGGTTTGTAGAGTATGCATGCACATCTGCTATAGAGACTGCTAATAGCTAATGCTTATTATTATTATTATTTTTTTTTTTTTTTCTATTTACTGTTGTGGGCGGTTTGCATTTTGTAGTTCATTCGCTTTGCGCACATCGCCCGGATTTACGTCATGATCGCCGCGCTTCCATGCATAGAACACGCCGATCACCCGGGCAAGTGACACAAACCCTTTTTCCCTCCTGAAGGCGGCTAAGTGAGATCAAAAGGCTCCGCGGCGGGCCAACAACACGCCGAAACGTCCGGCACGCGAGCCCGGCCGCCCACACAAACGGAAGGCCCCCTTTGCAGATATGCAGGTGGTGTTGACAAAATTTCCTGTTTCGGATAGGTGCAGCATATTTTAAGCTTAAAAATAATAATTCCCGTGAATCAGCAGATAAGGTTATGATAGCTGGGAAAACACACATTCCGGCGCTCGCTGGAAACACTAATGCCTTTTGCATGCACAAAATAAACAAACGCCACCATACGGTATCTACGCAGCCAGTCAATGCAATATGATCCCACTTTCATATTTTGTTTTTCTCGCTATTGAATACGAAACCAAGCATATGCATGTCAAGATTAGACACACGTCTGCGAGCATATATACAGACTCACCGCCCTCAGCCCAAAACAACAGCCACCACAGCACAAACCACAACAGAACAGTCACAACAAGATCGGCCCTCACCCTTCCCCCTGTTGTGGTAAATTAACACTGCTTATTTATTGTTTGTGTAGCTCACCAATAAACCTTATTAACTCAAGCGCCCTCGCGCGGATCGTCAGAAGAGAATCTTTTCTGTGGCCAACCGTTACCCGGAAGTATCACTGGCAGCCCACAAAATACGCTGGCCGTGCTCACAGCCACTGCGGTGGAGGCGCATCCACCGCATGAGCCTGCAACACTGTAGGCCGTAGTAGTACCACAAAACATCGCTGAACCACTGTCAATCACACACTTTTTTTTTTTGTTGTTACGTTTCTTGTTATTGTTTATATACTCACCGTATTGTTACTTGCGTGATAAGGACAGGAAAACAGATAGAGTCAGCCGCCAGCTAACCACCGTTCACTACTCAGCATACGTCTGGTGACTGTAACAAGAAAAAAAAAAAAAAAAAAATCCTTTCTTTTATTTTTCCTTATACTGTTCGGAGTATTGTTATAGAGAAGGAGGAGGAAAAAAGCTCAAAAAGAAAGAAAGAAAACAACAATTCCTGTAGATACACTCACAAAGCGCCCTATTATTCATGCTCGCCCGTCCTCCAGAGCAATACACCGCCAACAACCCTCCTCATCAGTCTATGGAAGGGGCTGAAAACTTGTATCCGCAACAATCCACACGGTCCAACCCTTCTTCGTCGACGGATGAAGCAGATGAAGACCACTTTGCATCTCACCACTCTTCATCTGCTAGATCCATGTCTTCTCTGGCCACCACCGTTTCCACACACGAGGACAACAAGAAGCTGCAGCAGCAACACCAGCAACAGCAGCCTCAACCGCAGGCACACCAGCAGCCCGTGGGAATTCGGCTCCATTCGTTCGAGTCTGACACGTCAGACGTCTTCTACGATGCAAAATCAGGCTCGGTCCAATCTTCAAATGTAAATATGACCTACAGCCCCAAGGTCGATGAGGAGGACTTCTGTTTTGATGACAGACGAACAGCCACTCCACCTCGGAAAAAACCAGAGTTGAACGGATCCGCAGACTCGCCCGCTAAGGCAGAAACAACCAACAACAACAACAATCATGCATTTTTAAGACCTTCTATAGAAACCTCTAGAAAATCCCTGGAGTCATCGTCCCCAAATTTACGGGCTCAGCACATGATGGCCCAGACGCCATCGTCATCAACTACCTCCCTCCCCATCATCCATTACCAGCGAACCTCTTCTTCCCAGGGCATTCGGTCGCAAACGCTGCCGTCAAATCAGCTGCCCAAGGCCAGCAGAAACTCGGTCTCGTCTCAAATATCAATTGCATCTTCTCAGCGGGAAACAGCATTACAACGACAATCCTCGCATCGCACATCGTTCTCGTTCTCTCGTCGAAAATCCCTAGCAACGTCCAACAGAGTCTCTTCCAACAGTTTGCATCTAGATGAAGGAAATGGCGACATCGAGCGGCTGCGGGAAGCCATCATTGCACACAGAGCGTCCAAGCGGCGACGTCGCGAGCAGACCGAAGATGACCGTGTGTTGGTGGGCACAAAGGTGTCGGAAGGTCATGTCAACTACGTGACTGCATATAACATGCTGACGGGCATTCGGGTGTCAGTGTCGCGCTGTAACGCCAAGGTGGACCATGAACTGGTGGATGCAGACTTCAAGGCCAAACATAAACTAGCATTTGACATTGGCGGAAACGAGTTGACGCCCTCCGCTCGATATGACTTCAAGTTTAAGGATTATGCTCCCTGGGTGTTCCGCCATCTGCGATCAATGTTCAAGCTCGATCCCGCCGACTACCTCATGTCCTTGACGTCGAAATATATCGTCTCCGAGCTCGGTTCCCCTGGCAAATCCGGATCGTTTTTCTATTTTTCCAGGGATTACCGCTTCATCATCAAAACAATCCATCATTCTGAACACAAAATGCTGCGACGAATCCTCAAGGATTACTACTATCATGTCAAGAACAACCCAAACACATTGATTTCGCAATTCTACGGCCTCCACCGGGTAAAGTTGCCGTTTGGAAGGAAAATCCATTTCATTGTCATGAACAACCTCTTCCCGCCTCATCGTGACATTCATCGCACCTACGATCTCAAGGGTTCCACCCTCGGCCGCTTCCTCCCGGAGATACCCGGCCAGGAAGAAAAAACGTCCCGAGTGAACAAAGACCTCAACTGGGTCAAACACAATGAAAAATTGAAGCTGGGTCCGGAAAAGCGCGATCAGTTCATCAAACAGCTCGAGGTTGATGTCGAATTGCTCAAGAGATTGAATATCATGGATTATTCGCTGCTCATTGGTATCCACGATCTGTCCAAGGGAAACACGGAACGAATTCGCGATTCAACCCTATCAGTGTTCGAACCGGAACAACAGAGTCTGTCCAAGATCAAAGTTACCGAATTGCGCAAAGCTCTGAACGCGGCCAGCCCAACTGCATTGAACAATATTAGTGATCTGGTATTCGATGAATATTTAAAGAAGGACTTCAAGTTTTACGCTGACAGTGGCGGATACCAGGCCACAAATGAAAATAACGAGCCGTTAAATGAGATATACTATTTGGGTATCATTGATTGCCTTACTCCTTACACGTTTACAAAAAAGGTGGAGACGTTTTGGAAAAGTCTATCTCACCCTAGAAATGGTGTGTCTGCAGTACCTGCACAAGAATATGGTGATAGATTCTTCAAGTTTATCAAATCCACTATCACAAAGAAGGATGGTAACACTGATCAAAATGCGCTAAGACAGTCAATTGAACCCGCTGCTCCATTACCGGCACTGGCTGAAACTGATAGAGAGACTGCAAGCTCAAGTGGCACCGATATCCAATCAAATGGACTTCGATTGAGAAATGCTCTCTAAAAAGTTTGCTATCGTTATTATTATTTTATTATTATTATTATTATTATCACTATTATTATTATTATTATTATTCTTTTTTCCCTAACCTTTCTTTTTCCTTTCTAAATTATTAGTGCATGATTCATTGATGTGTATAAAACTATGTATTTGCCTGTAACATCAATCAACTGAATTAGATCTTTATTCCGAATCTCTCTTCATTCTGCATCTCTTCCGGGCTCTGAGAACTCGCACGGGATTGTCGCAGTCGGGCTTTGTCCCAATCCCGTCCCCACACAGACATATATATATAGCTAGTTATCGCCCGAAGGCTCCATCACACACTTTATTTTTTGTTTTATTTTACCATGCTCTCCACCATTTTGAAGAAACAAGTGGTAAAGCCACAACAGTATATCCAATTGTTGAAGGAAAACGTTGGTTGCAGAATTGTTCCTGTTGACGGGAGCTGGTTTTTGAACCCTGCTGCCCAAAGCAATGGTAAGACGGGTTATGAATGCTACGTTGGCGAAAGAATCCCTGGAGCCAAATTCTTGGATATTAGCGTAGTCAAGGATGCGTCCTCTCCATATCCACATATGCTTCCAACTAAGGAGGTTTTCGATAACGCCATGAGCGAATTGGGCATCAGAAATGACGACTTGTTGGTTGTTTATGATGCAATTGGCAATTTTTCTGCGCCTCGTGCATTTTGGATGCTTAGAGCATTTCAGCATGAAAAGGCAGTGTTGTTGGATAATTTCCCTCTTTATAAAAAGGAGGGTTATCCTCTTGAATCAGGTGAACCATCCAAACCTGAGCGTAGTGATTACAAGTCTCCAGGGTTAGACCATGATATTGTCGTTTCTTATGAACAATTGCGCGAAATTGTGTGTGATAATGCTAAGAAGAGCAAGTATAACATGATCGATGCGCGTCCAAAAGCTAGATTTGATGGTGGAGACCCAGAATCAAGACCTGGTCTCAAATCCGGGCACGTTCCTGGTGCGGTTTCACTGCCGTTCCCACAAGTGTTGAACCCTGAAACTAAAGAATTCAAGTCCCCAGAGGAATTGAAGAAGATATTTGCTGGCATCTCTGATCCTAACAAACAGACCATCACAATGTGTGGATCCGGTGTTACTGCCTGTATTTTGGAAAATGCTTTGAGACTCAGTGGAGAAGATAAGAAGGTGATTGTGTACGATGGCAGTTGGTCTGAATGGGGTCAACGAGCTGACGATAATTTGGTGGAGAAGAGCTAAAGTAAAAATATATACATGTATATGGTGTGATAATAAATCGACTCTCTCTCTCTCTCTCTCTCTCTCTCTCTCTCTCCCTCTTTATATATATGTCATTGTTAAATATGTATACAAATTCTACATCTAATTGGCACCAAAAAGAACATCTTTAAATAAATTTCTGAACCCAGTGTTCGATTTTTTCTTTTTCCCATTAGAAACTGCAGCACGCTTGGACATTGGAACATTACCATCTTCTTCTTCTTCCTCCTCCTCTTCGTCACTCTCGGAAGACGATGAGTCTGAATCGGAATCGGAATCTGATCCCGAGTCTTCAGAAGACTCCTCTTGTGGTTTCTTATTGTTAGTCTTCTGGCTCATACTTGGAAATTCCTTAGCAGCATGTGTCTTTTCCTTCACTGCTGGAATTTCCTTTGATGTCAAATTGCTCAGCAATGAGATTCCAGGGAGTGGCTGTGAAGCTGATGGTTCATTTGAAGCATCTTTATCGGTTTTATCGTCGTTAGTAGTAGTTTTAGGGTTGGGTTGTGTCATTGAAATCGGCTGATCTTTTTGTTCAGCAGTTTCACTCGATGGCGAATGATTTTGGGACACGCTACTCGATGGAGCTTTTACAGCTCGCGGTCGTTTCACAGGTTCCGGGCTATACGATCTTCGAGAATCAGCGTCTGAATCATCATCATCCGAAGAGGAAGAGGAAGAAGAGCCATCAGAAGATGACTCGATTTCATTCACGAGTGAGGGGTCCGACTGCTTCTTGCTACCATTTGGAGTAGCCCTCTTTGCAGACGGAGGAGGCTGTTTAGAGAGAATGGAACTCGGCAAATCTGGCTGTTCGACAGTCTTCCCATTAGGAGTTTCTTGTGTATTATTATTATTCGACTGTTCGGTAGCGGTTGACGGTGGAGAAGATTGTTTTTCAGAGTATTTTGGTTTGGTTTTTTTAGCCTCTTCTCTGAGTTTTTTCTTTTCGTCGGCAATTCGTTTTTTTTCTTCCTGCTCCTTCTTTTTTCGCTCTTCACGTTCTTTTTTCAGTTCATCTGAAGCCTTCTGTTTTTCGGCCTCTAGCTGCTTACGCTTTTCAGCAGCAGTTGGCGTTTTGGCTTTGGAAGAGTTCGCATCAGGCTCAGACAAAGTCTTTGGAGCATTATCAGAGGATTTAGAAGTTTGAACTGGCGCAGACGCTGAAGGTGGATTGGAATTCCCATTTGCCGTGGCAGCTTCCTCTTCAGCTTTCTTCTTAGCCTCTGCTTCGGCTTTTTTTCTTGCAATTGTGGCTTTTCTCTTTTCAGCAATTGCTTTATTTTTTTGGGCTTTAGCTTCCGCTTCTTCAGCTTTTTTCCTGGCTTCATCGGACTCTTCTTGAGTTTTGTGTTGGGAATCAGATTCAGCCTTTTTTTCTGTATCGGATTTCTTTTTGGTCTCTTCCCCAGTCGCTTTCTTTGAATCGTCTTTTTCGCTCTTCTTTTTGGCTTCTTCATCAGCCTTCCTTTTGGCATCATCTTCCGCCTTCTTTCTAGCCTCTTCATCAGCCTTCTTTTTAGCTTCTTCATCAGCCTTCTTCTTAGCATCAGCTTCAGACTTCTGTTTGGCCTCAATTTCAGCCTTCTTCTTAGCATCAGCTTCAGCTTTCTGTTTGGCCTCAATTTCAGCCTTCCTCTTTGCATCAGCATCGGCCTTCTGTTTAGCCTCAGCCTCAGACTTCTTTTTAGCCTCAGCCTCAGACTTCTTTTTAGCCTCAGCCTCAGACTTCTTTTTAGCTTCTTCGTCAGCTTTCTTCTTGGCATCAGCATCAGCCTTCTTTTTGGCCTCACCTTCGGACTTCTTTTTAGCTTCTTCATCAGGTTTCTTTTTAGCCTCTTCATCAGCCTTCTTTGTCGTATCTTTTTCAACCTTTTTTCGTTTTTCATCAGAACCAATTTCAGCTTTCTCTCCCGAGCCTTCCGCTTCGGCTAATGCCTTCTTCCTACTTTCCTCCTTCTTCCTAGCATTAGTCTCCCTTCTCTTTGCATTAGCAGCCTCTCTCTTTCTCTTTGCCTCCGCATCGTCATCCTTCTTAGCCTGAGTATGTTCCTCACTATTATCGGTCTTCTGTCGTTTATCTCCAATCATACTATCATCACCGTTCTCAACACCTTTATGACCCCGGACGCGAGCGTTCTTTGTGGTAGACTTGTAGGTTCTCTTGCTAGGTGCCTTTGGACTGCCGAACGAAGTCTGGCTGGTGTCACCGTCAGGAGGAGCCAAATGCAAAGATTCGTTATCCATTGACAGGTCGGAGTTCAATGGAATGTGAGAAGGGGAAGGGGGCTTCTGCGGATCAGCGTGAACATGTCCTTCACGTGAAGGCGGTGGCAGAGAAACTTCAGTATGACCCTCTTCGTATTGATCATCATCATCATCACCACCACCCTCATGTAGAGCTGTATATTCAAGTTGTTTTCCCCGGTTACCGCTTCCTAATGGAGTAAATACAAAGCCATTGTCTTCCTTTTCGCTATCCTCTCTATTCTGCATCCAGATTGAAGAACTTTTACGGGCTTTCCTGTTCTTGAGATGCTCACTGCTGGCTTTTCGCTTCTTCCGAATTTCTGATTTACGCACAGCCAATGGATTCTGCAACAGAACCAGCAGGACGCTATAATCCGAAAAAATGTCCTGAACACAATAGTCTGGATCCAAGTCACACTGATTCCCGTCTTGCAATTTTTCAACTTGGAGACTCCTGTAATACAATATGAAAATTAGCAAACAGACCGTGCCCCATATAACTGTCATACTCACTCTTCCTCGGGATACAATTTGGCGAAGCGATCAATAACATCATTGCAGACCTGCTGTAGAGTTTGACCAACCGTGGCCAGATGCAACAACTTTCTGTAGTCTTCATTATTTATAAAACTGGTTGGAGTAGAGGCCGCAACGGGGGAGCCCGCCAACCCGACACTGGAATTGTTCACAAGAATACTACTGTTCCGTCCAGTGTGCCGTGGAAGATTCGGCGGTATAAACACAACCTGCAACTTAATCATGGCTGTTTTTATTGTCTTGTTTTCTACAGCCGGAAGCGAGAAATTGGTGAGGATATGAGATAACGAGAATTTTTGGGATTGTTTTTGAGTTTTTTTTCCTGCAGTCAAAAGCTACTGGTGCGGCGCTATCGGTTCGCCAACACCGATGATCCAGACCAGCTTTAGATACGAGCTGTCTGCGATAGAGGACAAGTGTGGGTTATTATGGAGAGAGGAGCTTTTAATTTCAACGGGATGGGAAAAAAGGATAGATACGTATTGTGTATTTATGTATGCATACCAGTATGTATGTAGTTGCACAGAATTACCTCTGTCATATATAGTGCATATTTGAAAATGTAGCATGCCGTTCGCAGAGAGCCCTGAGGCTCTCTGTAAGGGAATTGAGCACAATATACTGAGACCTTGTATCGGGAGAGAGTGGGTTATATATTGAAGCCCAAGAATTTCGTGACTCGTGTATCGACGGCGCGTGGGTGGTATATCGTTTCAAAGGGGAGAGGAATGGACAGACTACCCGTTTCGGAGTGTATTACCAGACATACATATCTGGGACTGCCTTTTCAAGAAACAGGCGTCCTGTCTCATTTGGATGCATACTCATTTCATCCTAAAGAGGAAAGGTAGTTCTGAACTTAATTTATGCGTTCATGTCAGACCACAAATCATCAAGGACTGTGGGTGCCGCTTCTCCAAAGAACTCAGTGTCCTCACCAAAGGTTTGGTCAAATGTTTCCACATGAGGGGCCCAAAGAGTAATTGCTCCATCAAGAGAGCCCGAAATGAACTGAAGCTGCGACTGGCCCCTTGGAACAATGCATGCAGAGCGCGCCGAGCCCTTTTCACGAGTTAACCTTTTGACAATTTTGCCATCAATGGCTCTAAACATGAAAATTTCACCATTGTCAGAGGGATAGAATAAATAAGGCGAGTCTGTGTCGTGAACGGGGCTCAAGCAAGGGTCGAGAGTCTGAACGTGCCGGTTTCGGATCAAAGGGCCGAAATTGACCAGCATGTTCTTACCGCCCATAGCATGAAGCCCCCATATACGAATCTTCTCGTCGTTTCCGGCCGAAATAAGGTAATCTCCACCAGGGAACCATGTAAGACCATTTACAGAGCTTCGGTGTGCTCTACGCTGTGTAATGGGAGTCCTGGTGGTCGAGTCACTCACCTGTTGCATATCTAAAGACGTGACACAGGCGTTGCTTCGTCTGATATCCCACACTCTGACAGTACCGTCAGAGCCAGCCGAAGCCAGAATGTGCGCATGCTTCGGAGACCACTTCACGGATAGAATACGGCCTGAATGTGCTGTCAGAGTGTGCGAAGAGGAGGTAGTGCGCAGGTCTAGGAGCCGTAAGAACGGCTGGTCTGATGCAGTTGCGACCAGTGAATGCTCTCCAACAGCAGAAACGTCAAAATTGTACACTTTTGCGCCAACATCAAAGGAGTACGCTTCAGATAGAGTGTTGGGTTCCCACACCTTGACTGTATTATCGAACGATGACGACACAAACAAGCCGTTATCAAACGGCCACCACTGTACATGGGATATACCGTAACTATGGCCCTCCTTCCGAGGTATCTGTCCAATGCACTCAAATATTGGGTCTCCTGTACCTTCGTCGACCACGGCAGATTCCAGATCCCACAGCTTTATACTGGAGTCGCCCCCACCGGATAGGAGATACCTTTGTTCGACGTTTTCGACCGATAGCGAATTTACAGCTCCCACGTGGACCTTGGGGAAGTATGGGCTCTCTGCTGGAGCAAAGGAATCATACAGAGCGTCGTTCAACGCATATCTATACTGGGTGACCGTGTGTTCCCCCCATTGTCTTCTCCGTAAAATGCCATTCATTCTCCGAGAGAGAGAGAGAGAGAGAGAACGTTAGTGAGCCGGCATTGATCAACGCGTGCGGCGCACAACCAAAAATTTCCGACATTTTTTCAGCCGTACCGGATTTTATTTTCCGAACAGTATCGTACATTTCCGCAATTTCACAGTCGCCTTTATTGCATTTACACAAATAAATCCCATTAAATATAATAATAATATAACTAACAACTGTTTTAAAAACAAACAAACTCAAGGACCTTGCTGCCCTATAGCTTCTCCAGTTCATTGAATGGCCAGAACAAGCTTACCGGTTGTCTGGCCGCTTTCAAGATCGGTGATTGCCTGCGCAAAATCAGAAAGCGGATAAGTTTTCGAAATTGCAATATCCACGACCCCGGACCCCACAAGCTCGTAGAACTCTTTGGTGACAGCTCCCCACGTCTCCAAGTCTGGAATGTAATTGAAGATCACTGGTCTGGTGACGGAGATGCTTTTGGCAGATAAGGACAAGACAGAGATTGGCGGAACAGCACCAGACGCATTTCCATATGAAACCAAATGTCCAAGTACTCCTAGAGACTCCATAGAGACATCCCAACTGGCCTTTCCGACGCTATCAAAGGAAACAGAGACGCCCTTCCCGTTAGTGATTTCCCTGACTTTTTGCGCGACGTTGGGCTCGGTTTTGTAGTTAATAACATGGCTGGCCCCGGCCTTTTTGGCCAGTTCGACCTTTTCCGGAGTACTGGTGACAGCAATGACGTGCGCACCAAAATGAGCAGCCAATTGAACCAAGATGGCACCGGTACCCCCGGCCGCAGCATGAATCAGCACATACTCGCCTTTTTTGATTGGATGGGTCTTTGTAGCCAGAACATAGGCGGTGAGTCCCTGCAGCATACCAGCAGCAAGCTGCTTGGTAGACACGTTGTCTGGAGCCTTCAAGATCCAGCCATCCTCACTCAGGGCAAAATACTCGCAATATGCGCCCGGGTTGAGGTATCCAACCTTGTCACCGACAGCAAACCTAGTGACCTTGGTGCCAACCTTGACGACCTCACCAGCGGCCTCCCTGCCCTGGACAAGAGGCAATTCTGCCTTGTAGAGTCCCTTACGGAAGTAGGCCTCGATGAAGTTTACCCCGCCAAACTCGTTCCTGACGAGGATCTGGTTCTCGCCCACTTCGGGCACAGGGATGTCGTCATATTTGATGACCTCGGGTCCGCCGGTCTCGTGAATTCTAATTGCCTTCTGTGTGCTAGGAATAGACATTTTGTAGCTATGGTAGTACACCCACTCCTACTGCGGAATACGGCCTGCTTATATATAACCTCGCGCCCCCGTCCTTTCGCGCGCCATTTGTCAGCAGCCTAACCACTCAGACGCCGAATACGGAGGGGGTAAACCGTGAGACGCTATCAGTGCCATTACTGTTTTATATTACGCTACTGAGCGTCGCTTTCTCCGGATGGCGAAATGTTCCCAATGTATGGCGAACCTCAGCGCTAAAAGTGTCGCACATGAATTTTAGTTCGTTCCTGGATTGTGTCTCTTTCTACTTCTTGGCTCTGCCTGAAAAACTGCTGTTTAATAAGCGCCACTCAATTCTGCTACCCCCACTTAAGTTTCAGCTGCCACAGATACTGCTACCGCATCATCAGGTCGGTATCTCCTGCATTGTTGCCACCGGAGCCACAGATGCGGGAAATTAAACTGTTAAGCGCGCTAGTGACTTTACATTTCTTTGAAACAATGTGGAAGCTTTCAAGGGAACATTAAGACACAATTGCCTCTGGCAGCATGTTTTCTCCGAAAAGGAACCAAAAAAAAAAAGCTGTCTTCTTCAACGAAGCTGCTGGAGGCTACGGGGGTGGTGTGTTGCCCTGCGGGCGGCCTTCTTTTCTAGAAAAGAAGCAAAAGCACTGGTATTGCCTCGCAGAGCTACCTTTTTTGCTTCTTTTCGGAGAAAAAAGAAGCCGCCGGAGGCTACACAGGGTCGGTGTGTTGCCCTGCGGGCGGCCTTCTTTTCTAGAAAAGAAGCAAAAGCACTGGTATTGCCTCGCAGAGCTACCTTTTTTGCTTCTTTTCGGAGAAAAAAGAAGCCGCCGGAGGCTACACAGGGTCGGTGTGTTGCCCTGCGGGCGGCCTTCTTTTCTAGAAAAGAAGCAAAAGCACTGGTATTGCCTCGCAGAGCCACCTTTTTTGCTTCTTTTCGGAGAAAAAAGAAGCCGCCGGAGGCTACACAGGGTCGGTGTGTTGTTTGGTCGCTAAGTCTGCATAGGTATTGTCCAGTCGCCACTCAATTGTTTCATTTGCCACTTGATTTTGCCAATCCACGCTTAAATTGCCGTCCCTGCGTAGCAGTCACAGCTGTATGTGTGGGTGTTCAAGTTGGTGGCTTCCTAATAAACGGGAACTGTGTGGAAATTGCCCGTACTCCCAGGGTGGTACGGAATGATGAGTGGCTGTACGAAGCTCCGGACCCTTTATAGGCTTCGCAGCCATGAGTGTGGGGAATGGTAATCTAGAATCCGTGAAAAGAGGTAGTCGATGGATAACCCCATTACTTCCAGGGTAATAAGGAACGGTGGATAGCTCTCAAGGACAATGCCCTTTTTTACTCCGTTCCCAGAACCCAGGCTAGATTGTATTGCCTTCGGATGCTTCTTGTTCTATTTTATTCTTTTTTTTATTGCTACACATGTCATATATGGTCACAGGTGGGCGGCGGGGGAATTCAAGCTCTACTTGGTCACTGAAACGCATTGTTGCGCCAGAAAGCAGAACTGCACCAATGGGTATGGAAATGGTGAATAGCCCATCCGCAGTGCTTATGTTAATGATCCCTCCGCCTTAAAAAACCTAGAGACAGTAAAAAAAAAAAAAAAGCGTTCGCTCAGAGGCACGAAAAGAAACAAAGTCACGCAATGTGTTCTCAATCTCCGCTGCCTCTGGCGTCTAAAAAGGTAGCTCTGCGAGGCACTAGTGCTTTTGCTTCTTTTCTAGAAAAGGCCGCCCGCAGGGCAATACACCTCTGCGAGGCTGGTGTAGCCTCCGGCGGCTTCTTTTTTCTCCGAAAAGAAGCAAAAAAGGTAGCTCTGCGAGGCACTAGTGCTTTTGCTTCTTTTCTAGAAAAGAAGGCCGCCCGCAGGGCAATACACGGGCCCTGTGTCTCGGGCGGCTGTACTTTTGCGTGTCATACTATATCTATGCTGCCTGAGCGCAATCTCTGAAAAAAAAAAAGCGGACGCATAATATAGCTCCGCTGAATTCCCCCCGATGCTTCTACTTCTCTGCGTCGAAACAAAGCCACAGAGAATAGGGTTACCCCACACATGGTGTGTGTAGCACTCCGAAACCCCCGGGTTTTCGCTTCTTTCTAGAAAAGAAAGCCGCCTGGAGGGCATTCTAAGGGTAGCATACTTAACCCAGTGAATGATGGGACAGCCACTCCCAGCTTCAGCTGTTATGTGCTCACCACATATTTGCGTACTGCGGCCCAGGGATTCTCCCGAATCACATAATGGCTCGTCTATTGGGCCCGGGGATGTAAGTGGTGTGACTGGAGCCCAATCAAAAAGACTTAATTTGGTTGGTTGCTTTGATACGAAGACGGCTGATACCTTATCTCTGCGGCGGTCCCGGCGTGATAGTGGGTCCGAGGTCGGTGGGAGGGGGAAGACCCCGCCGTTGGTTGGCTATGGGTTCAGGTTATCAGACAGCTCGTTTACATACGCGGCATGTGTTGAGCAAGATAAGACAAGGATGGGATTTGCAACGGCCGAGCCAAGAGGATGATGTCTCCAGAGCCTAACTTCGTGTGCATTATATAAAGAGGGGATGGTCCCCTAAAAGTCAGCTATAACCTTAACACTATATATAACCATGGATGATAAAAAGGCTGATGTGGGTGAGCTGCCCACCCACACAGTGGTGTCTACGGTTGAAGAGCCGTACAGCACAAGAGTGAAGCGGGTGGCTCATCGAGGGTGGAAAAAGGTCTCCACCAGAGAGGGCCTCATTGGCGACTACAACTATGCATACCTGTTTACACCCAGAATTCCGTTTCTCACAAAGACCCCGACGGATCCCCCGTTTTTTGGTCTCAATGAGTCCATGCCTATTTTGCTGGGCTTTTTGCTCGGCTTGCAACACGCCCTTTCCATGTTGGCCGGTGTGATCGCGCCTCCAATCATCATAGCGACTGCAGCCAACTTGGAGCCAGATCTCCAGCAGTATCTGGTGTCTGCATCGCTGATTGTTTCCGGCGTGCTTTCCTGTGTCCAGATCACCCGGTTCCACATCTGGCGAACCAAGTACTATGTTGGCACGGGGCTGCTTTCTGTCGTGGGAACGTCTTTCGCCACCATCACATTAGTTTCAGCTGTCTTTCCGAGACTCTATGACGCCGGGGTGTGTCCCACCGCAGACGACGGCACGAAGTTGCCCTGTCCTGACGGATATGGGGCTATTCTCGGCACGGCAGCCATTTGCGGGTTGTTGGAAATACTGATGTCGTTCATCCCGCCAAAATACCTGCTAAAGCTGTTCCCTCCATTGGTGACCGGCCCTGTTGTCATGTTGATCGGTCTTCATTTGGTTCAAAGTGGCTTTCAGGATTGGGCCGGCGGGTCTGGCGACTGCTCAGCCATGCCAGAGTCGGGCCTTTATTCCATGTGTCCAAACATAAACGCTCCACACCCGCTTCCCTGGGGATCTGCTGAATTCATTGGTCTGGGATTCCTGGTGTTTGTCACAATCGTCCTGTGCGAGAAATGGGGCGCACCAATCATGAAGTCGTGCGCCGTTATTGTTGGGCTTGTTGTTGGATCAATCGTGGCTGCTGGCGTGGGCTACTTTGACAACAGCGGCATCACTGCTGCGCCATCCGGAACGTTCACTTGGGTCCACACATTCAAGCTGTCCATATATGGGCCTGCTGTGCTTCCAATGTTGTCCGTCTACATCACCTGCGCTATGGAGGCCATTGGTGATATCACTGCGACAAGTGAAGTGAGCAAGCAGGATGTTGAAGGACCTGTTTACGATTCGCGAATCCAAGGGGGTGTTTTGGCCGACGGAATTAACAGTATCATTGCTGCACTGATGACAATGACCCCCATGTCCACTTTCGCCCAGAATAATGGTGTGATTGCCTTGACCAGGTGTGCAAACAAGGCTGCCGGCTACTGGTGCTGCTTTTTCCTGGTACTAATGGGAATTGTGGCTAAATTTTCAGCGGCCCTGGTCGCAATTCCAAAGCCCGTGCTGGGCGGTATGACCACGTTTCTGTTCTCATCTGTGGTGGTCTCAGGCATCAAGATTATCTCCACTATCAACTTTACCAGAAAGGCAAGATTTGTTCTCACTTGTTCCTTAATATTTGGCCTGGGATCCACTCTTGTTCCTAATTGGTTTACTTTCGTTTTCACCTATAAGGGCGATAACCACGCTCTGCAGGGCTTGCTAGATGCAGTGGTGATTGTGATGGAAACTGGTTACACCATCTGCGGTATTGTCGGCGTGATAATCAATTCGATTCTCCCCGAGACTGAGGATTCAAAGTCGATGAGAGGTCCCTATGATTACACAAGACCTTTACCGGACACAGAAAGGGGCCATGAAGACTGATGACAGTGATATTATATATATATTTGTTTTTTTTTTTTCTTTCTCTTAATAGATATTAATCAACGACTTACGTGCCGAGTTTGTAAATGTTCCAACCCAGTGCTCCGTCAACAGAAGAATATAGCTCTTCAACCTTCTCGGTTTCTGCGGCCCCTGCACCGACCACTACGGGCAAAAAGTGCTCCAAAGTTGGATGGGATTGACGCAGCATCGGCAGCGTCTGTAGCTTAACCAGGCTGTCAAGCCTCTGTTGCCCAGAAAAGTTGATTAAGGCTTCAGACAACTTTTTATTAAACTCGGCCGGGTATGTTTTAAATCCTCCCATAAAATGATCCCTCAAATTGTGAACCGACATTCCGGACACAATGATCAATGCGCCGTCATCCCGGAACTTGCTTAGAGACTTGCCCAGTTGGAAATTCTGGTCGAAGTCGTCAGATCCCGGCAGGCTGATCTGTAGCAATGGCATCTCCACCCCGTCACGGAACGCCACTTTGAATGGAACCCACACCCCATGATCAATCCCACGATTTGTGACCGAGGCATTAAATCCATCTGACTTCAGACTGGCGGCTATTTCATTTGCTTTTGCAATTGACCCTTTAGAATGGAAGGTTTCTTGATACATGTGTTGTGGGAAGCCGTAGAAGTCGTATATTAATTCGTTCTCTCCATTTTCCTGTTTGGGCACTGCAATCTCCACCTGCTTCGACCTGTCGGCCTGCCAATGCGCAGAGACGCATACAATGTAGTTTGGCTTTAATGTGTTTTTGATATGGTCACCAATTTTCTGGATCTTGTTGAATGCACCGAGATCTCCACCCATCCCAGTTCCACGATTGGAGTACATGAACGTGGGGCCTCCGTGACTGAAGAAGTACAGGGGTAATCTAGGGCCACTCATAGTACTATAATATCGGTATACCAGACTTAACACTATTGCGAGCAGGACCACGAGGTATCGCATTTAAAACCCGGTTTTTCGCTTTCCCCCTGGGTATTTATTATATATAGTGTGCGGAATTCGCGGAATAACCGACTGCGCATTACTAAGGCTGATGCACCACTTAGTAATGCAGCGTTGCGGGTCTTCTTTTTCTTTCGTTTTTTTTTTTTATTTATTTACTTATTTATTTCAAGTTCAGCCCTGGCATTCTTTATCATGGCGAAAGAGCTAACCAAGATTACTGGGCAATACAGGATTTCCCGAACTCTTGCGAAGTGCCAACTTGTCGGACCGGCTGGCTAGTGAAGCACACCACTTCGTGGTAATATGATAAGATCGCTTCAATAACAAGATGCGTCTAAAAGTGTTGAAGGGATACATTCTCTGAATCACCCTATTTTTTTCATTTCATTTTATTTTTTTGTATTTATTCATTTATTTTTTTATTTTTTTTTTTTTTTGTTATGTTCGATTATGATGACCCCGTGGAAAGTCTGGGTAAGCATTGCATCAAAAGAAGTGTGTCAATCTCAAACTGCAGCCTGAATTGGAGTGCTCTACAGTTGATCTCATTCAAACACAATGGCCCCACAGAGTTACCCTCTCTGGTAGCACAAATGCTAACTTCAATTGGGTGCTGGTTCGCTTCTCCACAATGGATGCGTCGTCGGAGGATCTGCCTGAAAGCATGTCGGTAACTGACGGCCCTGTGTCGGAACACGGCCCATTTTTTTTTTTTATCCGCTTTTTAAACCTCCGAGAGTTCCCGGATTTCTTTTTTCACTTTTTTCTTTCAATTTTTTCCCTCCAAAACTTCCATTAAACCTTCAAAAATGACTGTCGAGTATCAAGAAATGAGTGCTGACAACACCTCGGTTGAGGTCACCAAAACTCCTATCCAGTTCAGCGATATTTCAGAATTACCGGCGAATCACCATACTGATCATATTGTCGAGGTTGATTGGGATATCACGTCCGGCTGGGGTAATCCAAGTGTACATCCTTGGGCCCCGCTACAGCTCGATCCTACGTGTGCGGTCTTTCATTACGCTGTCACCTGTTTCGAAGGTATGAAGGCATATAAGAGTCATGACGGATCGAGTATCCGCTTGTTCAGACCGGAAGCCAATATGGAAAGATTAAACAGCTCGGCGTCGAGATTGTGTCTTCCCCAGGTCGACGGAAAGGCTGCCATCAAGCTAATTGAAAAACTGCTCCAATTAGACGAGAGATTCATCCGCCCGGGCCATTATGTCTATTTGAGACCCACTTTGATGGGCACCGAGCCGTCCCTTGGCTTCAAGACGCCGGAAAAGGCAAAGTTCCTCGTTATGGCAACCTTGTTCCCTGTTATGAACGGTAGTCCCTTGAAGTTGTGGTGCTCGCCTCCAACTTCTATTAGAGCCTGGCCAGGTGGATTTGGTCACACCAAGCTTGGTGCCAACTACGGTCCAACACTCCAGGCTAATAGGGAATGCGTCAGTTCCGGATACAACGCCGTATTGTGGTTATTGGGCGACGAGGGGGTTGTCACTGAAGCAGGTACTTCCAACTTCTTTGTCGCGTGGAAGAATGAACAGGGTAAAGTAGAGATCCTTACCTGTCCGTTGACCACTGGTGTAATTTTGCCCGGTGTTACTCGTAGATCTGTCTTAGAAGTCCTGAGGCAGAGCGCTGAAGAAGAAGGAGTCGACGTTATCGAGCGGGAATTTACTATTGCAGAAATTGAAAAAGCCGCTGAAGAAGGCAGACTTATCGAGGCGTTTTCAGTTGGTACCGCATACTTTGTCGCACCAGTTGAAACAATTAGGACCCCTCAAGGAAAGAATATTTCTATTTCAACCGAATCCAAGTATTCCAGCAGCGTCAAAGAAACACTTGGAAATATCATGTGGGGTAAGATTGAACACCCTTGGTCCCATGTCGTTCCAAAGTTGGAAAATTAAGCTTGGAAATCGTTTTATTTGGGTGGATTATTTATGTTTACGAGGACTCTATTACTTCAACCAGTACAATAAGTGTGAAAGGAAAAAGAAAAAAAGGTCGTCAGTGTATAGTTATATTAGCTTAGTGTAGCTGTATCTATAGCATCTAGTTACAGCTATTGAAATTCCAACGTGTTTCAGCCGCATGTACACTGACATTAAATTAAACTATTAGTGGGGTGTTCGATTCCCAACTGTAATTATACGTGATATTATAAGAGACCAATATACACCCACAAGCATAATACAGCGTTCTAAGTCCGTCAGCATGGATACAAGCGAAGAGACGATGCAGTTCTCATCAAAACGCAAGAGGAATAGCACGCATTCCAATGGGAGCGACTTGGAGAGTGGTGCCGAGGATGTTGGCGATCGGCCTTCTGGATCATGCGAAAACTGCAAGATTCGAAAAGTGAAATGTAACAGAGCCCGACCATCCTGTAACTGGTGTCTCAAAAACAGGGCGGAGTGTATTTATAAAAATAGGAAAAAACCAGGGCTACGCCCTGGGTTTGGCAAGGAGCTTTCTGGAAGACTGGCTTCGGTGGAAGATACCGTTCTTCAACATGCAGACCTACTTCAAAGCGTGAAATCACAGTTAGAGTACTTTAAAGGGATACTTGGATCCAGGGATTATGGCCAACAGGATAACTCTATCCCACAAACCGCGTCTAACTCGGCTTTGATCAATCGGCATAACCACACCCCGCCCACGGTAATTCACGACCCTATTACGCATACTAACCGTACGCTGTCTCCAATGAAGGACGGCCTAACCGAACTTCCATCGGTCCCGATGGTGCATGATCTAATTGACTTATATTTCAAATGTTTGCATGCTCAATTCCCTATATTACATTCAACAGCGACGAGAGCTTCGTTGAAGGAGGCAGCGCTCAATTCCTCCTGGCCAATGATCCTCTACTCTGTAATTTCCGTCTCATTGCGTTGCTTAGATGAAACCCGAATCTCAGGCGTCCAGCGGAAAAAATTTTATGAAAATTGCAAAAATAAGGTGATTCTCGAGTGTCTCCACATAACCACTGTAGAATCTCTGCAGGCCCTGGTAATCTTGGCCTATGATATGGTTGGGGTCTCAAACGGTCCTCAGACATGGGGGATCATGGCCCTGATTACATCGGCAGCAAGATATATGGGGTTATTCAAGGAGGAAGCCCAACGGCAATTCACAGACACGATCTCTACCAAGGATGATATCATTTTACCACCGACGGAAAGTTTCTTCGATAGAGAAGTCAGAAGACGCCTATTCTGGGGGATCTTTCTACTTGATAGGTATTCCGCAGTAGCTACAGCTTTGGGTTTTAGAATTGGGGAAAATGAAATTGATAGGTTACTGCCTGTTAAGGAGTCGTTATGGAACCAAGAAACAGTAAATGAGCTTAGAACAAAGTGGCTTACAACCGAATCAAGGAAATCGGATCCGCTGAATGAGACAAAGAATACGGATAACTTTGGATATTTGCTTCAAATTATCCACATTTTGTCTTTAATACACGACTTTTTGCGGAAGCCTTTTCATATAAATTCACTCGATGAAGTTGTTCAATGGCAAATGACGTATCGAACGCTAGACCAACAGATTGAAGATTGGTACAATGTATTACCAGATAAAGTCAAAAGTTGGGCCCATATAACGCCAATGGTAGCGATGATTAATGCTGCCTATAATACCACTGTTATACGCCTGCATTCTTCTGCAGGGTATTCGCTTATCAAGTCAGAATTCTTCACGTCTTCTCCCAGCGCAGCTAAAAAATGTGTTCAAGCTGCCCAAAACATAGTCATTTTAGCCCGACAAGTCAGCTCGATGGAAAACTGGGAATTTCTGGGTCCACATTATGCCTGGTCTTTGTGGGTCTCGGCACGGTTACTATTGGTGGATAGTGTTACCAACAAACAGGGAGCGTTCCCTGTTGATTTGGAATTCCTCATTGCGGCACTGAAGCAGATGGGTAAAGTTTGGAAGGTAGCTGCGAGGTATTGGGAAATTCTCAACTTAGTCATTAACGAAGAATTAGAATTGCGGAGTACACCAGGTGGCCCGGACCATAGGCGTTCAAGTGCTCTGTTATCCGATATGAGAAGAAACGCATATGCGCTAGATCATTTACTCTCTACCAATGGCAATTCAGTTCTTGATCAAGGCGTCCCTCCACAGACCCAAACATCGCAGTATCAAGATGATTCGCCGGAAGGAGGTGGATATCCTGATGTCAATGGAATGTTTGACTTTTTTAACTGGCCTCGTCCGTTGGATAATGACGGTAGTATAACCCCGATGATCCACTCTTTGGATGAATATAAGAATATTTTATCCAAAGAAGGATTTGAACTCGATTCTAATCAGGAAGATTGGTTGATTAAAAAGACGTGACTCAGTTAAGTAGACGTCTTTTCTAGGAAAGAAGTAGAACATTGGCCAGCATTGAATTGATAATAAGCAACAATTTGGTGATTCTTTCAAAAGAATTCTCTTTATTTATGAATCTATGCGTGGTTACTTTTTTTCAAGCGATCGATGTGTATACCGGCCGCTAATTATTTATACCCCAATTCTCTGAATTATTGTTCGCCTACAATAATCGAGTGGCTCTTAACTGTTTCAATGACGATTTGAAGCTATGCCTGTGCAATGACATAAAGCTAGGCTGCGTTTCGCATTATTATTGACATCAATTGGGAACTATATATCGGTATATTTAGAGTTAATAAAGCGGATTGTCACATATGAGCAGGTGAGTGTTTATAATAATGTGTTATCGTACAGAGTACTGTGAGGAAGCAAAAATCAGCAGCAGTTCCGTAACTCTACGAATGGTAAGATGGTAGAGAGATATTTACAGAATAAAAGCAATGAATAAAATAAATTAAAATACCATTAGAGATAGTTAAAACCGAAGGTATGGGGATTTACCTGTACTATATATATGATCATGATAGTATAGTAGATGGCTATCCTAATGCATATGCATTCTTTTCAATTGTGTACATGTAGTGATAGTGTCTAGATTGTCTTATCAAGGTGCAATTTGCAATTAAATAGAAGCACTAGTATACGTAGTAGTACTTTTTCTATTTCACTTCATTTATTAACTACATATTCGTACACGTTTGTACTAAATATATACCTATTTGCGCAAATAGGTATATATGCATATTTAGTAGAAAAGTGTACGAATATATAATTAATATAATATAAAAAATATATATGCATATATGCATATGCATGATCATGATATCGATATCGAGCGCGATCATATATATATCGATGTATATATCCGCATATGCATGATCATGCATATGATATATTAATCGGTATTCAGAGCGGTTGTGTTAGGATTTTTCATCAAGTCTCACCTATTTGGGATTGAAAAAGATCAATACAATTGTTATCCCTATAAAACCGAGCTAGCCCGTTGACCGCTATAAGGTCTTCACAGTAATATATTTGCGCAAATAGGTATATATTTAGTAGAAACGTGTACGAATATGTATACGTATATACGTAGTTAACTTACGGGTTAATAAATGAAGTACTAGTACTAGCTATAGTGATCATGAAATAAAAAAAAATTAAATATTAATATTAATAAATATTAATATTAATACTATAGCTATCATATGATCATATGCATATATATGCATGATCATGATCACGTGACCTATAGATAAAAATTACAAACTTAGACTTTCCTAACAATGCCTCCTGTGGGAGTCGAACCCACGATCGCCTCATTACGAGTGAGGTGCCTTACCAACTTGGCCAAAGAGGCTAAGAACGTGATTCAGAATTTTGCTATGAATATTTCAGAACATGTTGAGCCGCACTTAGCGGCGATAAGCCGCATGTTATGCGGCGTTAGTTATTCTTTTACTGGATACAACAGGGAAAGGTTTGCTGGTAGATGAGATGGGGTTTCTGTCCACGGTTAAGCCATGAAGCCGTAGTTTCATTAGAGAGTAAAACAGATTATTATTACTCTCATTGGGCAAATATGCGAATTATCCTGTATTATTATTATTATATAGCGAATTATCCTGCTTGATGTTAATAATAATTATCATATTTAGAGTCCTATGTAGTTACCTACAGCGTAGTAGGACTAGTTCTTAACGTTGGTCCAATTCTGATGTTATTCATGTACTCAGGAGTAAATTGAATATTATTATAAATTGATTATTATTATTATGGAACCAGTCATTTAAACATTTCCTCATTTCTTCCTTTTGTTTTTGCACCATTAATATTCCGATTTCTCGGAAATCCTCCGGTCGGTTTTGTTCCAATGCTCTTTCTCATGATGGGGATCTAAGCATCCTACACATAAATGTTGTTCATTTATATGTATGTCCTCAGGAATAAATTGATCATATTATGCATATTATTATTATTATCGTACATATAATATTCACATACACCACTTTAGGTTTATCATGAAATAAGACCAGTTTTGCACTACTTATAGTTTAAATTTAAACTCTGGGGAAACAACTATTGCCATATACATAGGCATTTATCTCTATCAGCGAGCGCTACAACGTACATTTTTTCTCGATACGGTCCGAATTGATCTAGGCTAATGAAACGGTTGTGCAGCTCTTAGGAGGAATGAACGAACGAAAGCCAGTGAACAATTAGACTTTGTATTAGTTCGTTTCTCTTCTCAGTAGGCACATGGTAGAAATGATGTCTCTCCACAATGCGCAAAATAGAGCGGAATTTAAATAGCAATGCACAGGTGTATTTGAAAACAACTTAAAAAAGAATAACTTCTCTGTGTTCTGATTATTCAATAGTCGATTGTAGCTGTAATGGAGTGGGGTTTCTGCAAGCACTCTTATCAAGCCAACACTAGAAGTCAATTGATATATTCTTGACTTCGGCTATTGGGAATTTATTCTAGTCAATATTGGCTTATTAGAGAGATGTAAATGTCTAAGCAAAACATGGACATGTAGAGTACAGTCCCAAAGTGAATCAGTTTACTATAACAACAATTACCAAAATTTGAAAGCTTTCCTTCGAAGCTGACTGACGCCGACCGTTACTGCGAGCAAACAGCAAAGACACCTTTGATACCTCCTTCAAACGAGCATAGCTTCAAGTCAGGTCTCATTATAACGAGTGAAGATGAATAACATTTTCAGAATCCTGATTGAATAGGTGGATGTAGGCTTCCACATATTTTTCCTAATAGCTCACTGTGGCAAGTATTACCGATTCTGCAACTGCAGACTGCTATAACAAAAGCCACAGCACATCTACATAGTGGAATGAACGGTATAGGCGAATGATTGTGCCAAGCTCTCCATCGTTACAGATACAAATGTCAGAGCAGACAATGATGGGACCCGGAATCCATGTTAATACCAGTACGCGCGTATTATGTGTGCAACTTTAGCCTGAGTCAGATTGGTGCGAATTCTCTAAGAAAAAAATTATTTGGTTTTTTTCAGACATATGCATAGGAAAAGCTACGACTTTATACCAGTATGTATGCATATATTCAGTACATATACCAAGGTAAATACAGAAGACACAGGGTAGTAGCATTCCTTTTTGAGCCTGATCCGCCGTTTCACATGTCAACATCTAACAATTGAAATATCATTGCCACTACTCAACAGTATGTCTCCACTCTCAAACACATTCCGCAATCTTTTAAACTATTGCAATACGACCCTGTTTTCACGATCGGCCATCTAATTTAGCTGTGACCGTTGTGAAGGGATTCGGAGACGGGAGTTTTCCCAACTCCTCACACACTCCACCATCGCCACCACCATCAACATCACAACAACCACATAAACGACAAAAAAAAATGGCCGATAGATATTCCTTTTCGTTAACAACATTTTCACCAAAGTGAGTAATTCTGTTTTTGTTATAGTCGTGTGTGTTATTGACACGAGGTCTAGTGGTAAACTTGTTCAAATTGAATATGCGCTGCAAACCGTGAACCAAGGTGTCACTTCGTTAGGAATCAAAGGTAAGGAAAGAAACACAGAGAAAAGAATGAACCCGCAAAATTAACACACGCACACATCCAGCTTCAAATGGAATCGTTTTGGCCACTGAGAAAAAATCGAGCTCTCATCTGATCAACTCGGACTCAATCTCTAAGATTGAACATATCACACCAGACATTGGCATGGTTTATAGCGGAATGGGACCAGACTTCCGAGTTTTAGTCGACAGTGCTCGGAGATCGGCTCATAAATCCTACAAGAGAATTTATAACGAATATCCACCTACTCGAATTTTGGTCCAAGAGGTGGCAAAGACTGTCCAAGAGGCTACCCAATCCGCTGGTGTTCGACCGTACGGTGTCAGTTTATTAGTGGCTGGATACGATGAATCACATGGATATGATTTATACCAAGTAGATCCATCAGGATCGTATTTCCCTTGGAAGGCTACCGCAATTGGTAAAGGCAGCGCCTCGGCCAAGACCTTTTTAGAAAAGCGATGGGGTAAGGACCTCGAGTTAGAAGATGCTATTCATATTGCACTTTTGACCTTGAAGGAGACCATCGAGGGGGAGATGAATGGTGATACTGTAGAAATCGCTGTCGTCGGGGGTCCTGCTGACCACATGTTGGGCTATCAAGGTCAAGAAGGCGTCAGAGGTCCTAGATTTAGAAAGCTTAGTGCTCAAGAAATCGACGATAGATTGGATGCTTTGTAATTTACACATAATTAAATATTTTCTTTATTGATGTCCCTCCATGCCTGAGAGAGAAAGGTGAGCCATCATCCTTAGAAAGTAGGGGAGAAAAAAGTTCAATTGCTATTTAACCAAAAGTTACTTGTTGAACCACGCCTGTTTCATCTGTGTGAACATTCATTCTATCGGTCCGCAGGTCGCGAGTGGTCATAGCCCCAGGAGGAAGTACTCTGGCTGGCTGGGGAAGGTCTGATTCAACCAGGACTCCTTCGCGGTCCTTCTGCTTCGCGTCTTTCACTACCCGCTTCCCTACAAGCTCCTTATTCCATTTGTTTGTCTTCTGCAAAACTTCCTCTTGTTCCGTGTTCATTGTTGTATGCGATAGTTGCAAACTGCCTCGGAGCGGTACTAAGTATTTATAGGGAAGCTGAGCCGCAGACGTCACCGCAAACAAACGTCATAGAATAATCCCGAAGTGGAAACTGAGACAGCAATGACTATATATAATCTTGGATCAGGCGGAGTTTGCGGGGAAGTCCTAACGGTATTGGTATATGTCGATTGAAATGTGAGGACTCTCCACAATTGTAGATGGTGAGTTTTCCGAGACTAATTGAACGGATTCTTAAATTATATCGCCTGTCTTGGATGTATAGCCCGAGTTATCGATCAGAAGTGCGCATGCTATGGCGAGTAAGTATGAATATGGGTAGCTATACTATGTCTTGGTAGCTATGCATATTGCGAGAAAAAGATGACTATCGAATGAAACGCGTCGAATCTGCATAGGCAGAGTGCGCACATAGCAATAACTTGGGCGAATAGAATGGATTAGAATACCACGTAACAACACCTTCCATATTAGGTATGCATACACACATGCCTGGCTATCTATTTGCTTCGTTTATATATATATATACGCATATGCACACACTTTAGAACCAATAGTGATAGGTCGATCTATGCAGAACTATCCATCGGATCAAATAAGTATTCAACTATCAATATGATATATATGCATCTTCACCTACCCACCGGCACAACATAGCATATTATATGGCGTCTTTGTTAATAAACCGGCGATGCGTGCTCATTTTGCGTATATGCACAGTTTTAGAAGTCTGAAAGACTAGCTGCTACTATCAACAGAGCTAACATCTTAATCAGCAACCCCCAGGCTCTTGACTGTGAGCCTAATTTGCTCTTCTTCCTCGATCCTAATTGCACATTCATTCACCTTCTATATCCGCTTTGGCACTATTTTTCCGCCAGATACTATATACTGCTCAATATTTAATTTTGATTTATCCATCCGAATCCTGCGCACTTATGATATATATTAATCAAACTACATACAGCCGCACACCAGAAAAATCTGATAATCCTCCGGCGACATCACACAACCTAGAGGTAATTTCTATTCACTGCCAATGCCACGCCCACGAAGAAAGGTGTCCAAACAAAAGGCTGCTTTGAGACAGCAACAAAAGAAGAAAAAGAACGCTGAGGAGGATAATAGTGCGATAACCATAGCGAAAGACCCTCACTCGAATTCACAGTTGGAAGAACTTAAGCAGAAACAAAAGGAACGAAGGCGACGGATACTGTGGGGAGAGGATTATGAAGAAGAAGACGACGACGGAAGCGAGGAATACTATGAGAGTGAGGGAGACGAGGTCGCTGCACACCGTCACAAGGAGGAGGATGATGGAACTGAAAGCTATGGTGAGTGCGAAACTTCCTGTCCCAATCCAGACTGTAAAAATTTTAGCATCGAGGCCTGTTCTGATTTTCAGATGCCTCCAAATGCCGTACTAGTACGGTCGTCGTATTTCAGTTCCCCAGAGCGGCAATTAACCTTGGGCAAACTGCGGGATGGAATATTTGATTTACACGGAAAGCAGTATGGTTCAGTAGACGTACAAAGAGCAGACGCCAGGGATTTTTTATTATGTTTTGATCAGCAGCAAGATGTTGGTAGAATTATAAGAGATGGAGCCGTTGTTGTGGGAGAGAATAGATATCGAGCGATGTTGCTTCCCACAGGGAGTGAAGGCGATTTTTTCAGAGATTACAATACCAAAGACCCTAACTGGATGCAGATGACTCCTCGGTTTGGGACCTGGAAGAATGATTTAGGTACTGGTTTGAAGTCGGCCTTTAGTAGACATGACAGGAAGTACATGAACATTGCAATGATGTTGGATAGAGGGTTCACAATGCTGGCTGATGAGCAACAGCCCAAAAAAGCAAAAGGCTATTGAGCCGACTACTTGTTATTATTATTATTATTATTATTATTATTATTATTATTATTATTATTATTATTACAGTTAATGGTTTCATTCGGGTGCATACGAAAAAAGTTTTGGCATAGAGTCGACACACACTTAGCACTTAGTCGTTGTCAAAGCGCTTCGAAATACCAGATCATACGGTGACCAAGGTAAACTAATCAGAAGCTCGGATAACAGATGCACAAGCACTTTGAATTTATGCTGGACTGCCGATGATGTTTATAGCTTCGAGTCACAACGGAATACGGAATACGGAATAGTAAAATGTGAGCGTATTGAGAGCGCTAGCCAAAATGATCTAACGCTTGTAAGCCGGATAATGCAGTGATTTGGAAAAGTTGTTGACCATCCGCGCGAGGGTCACTGTGAATGAGACGGCTGTTGGGAAAGTTATTATAATGCCTATGGCGAACATAGTATAGAGTTGATTGATGTATTGTCACAAAGCAGAGTTCGTGAACAAAGCAGTTTGATCCACATGGACCATTGCGTAAGGGAGAGAGAGGTTGACGATTCTTCAAGCCCACGAGGCGGGGATTTTTAGGTCAATACTGACTGGTAAGGGAACCCAAAATTCTGTCCAGCGGAGTCAACGAGTTCTTTTCTGAAAACAGGCTTAAACCCAAAAGAAAATGTGCGTACATTTGCGGGGTACTACTGCGAGGCTAGTCCTCGATCAGTATTTCCGGAAGGGTTAAAAGAGCTGCCCATCGCGAGCCAAATTGGGAAGGTGGCATTTCGGGGTCGTGGGGTCCAACGTCTTATGACCGGATTGTATAAATAGAGAGGGTGGGGCTACTTTTTATTAAAAAACAAAAACAGCCGCTACTTATTTATATATGATATAGTAAACATTTCTCTTTTTAGGATACGGTGGTACCGGACCAGTCAATAACTTTGAGACTTGCAATGACAATAGCAAGACTTGAGGGTAACGTGAGAATAGCGTAACCCCAGAAGAGGACGCCGGCCATTTCCTTTTCAAATACCTGATTGAGTTGACATATTTGCGAGAGTTGAATGGCCGGGGGAGATGCAGTTAATAAAAATGCCACGAGGAGGAAGATCGGGTCGTCGAGAATGGAGATTTTGACATACTTGACGGATAATGCAATGACAGGGAGAAGGAAGATGGAGGGCAGGATCATCCGCGAGAACAACGAGGCGAAGATGATTTTTTTGTGGTTTTTGGAAGAAGGGCCCATAACTTCGTCACTTGGCGCCAAATTGGCACCCAGAACGACCAGGACCAGGGGGATTGCGATTGAGCCGAGCTGGTTGATTGCAGCTGCAAGAGTGTTCTGAACAAACCCGTTGTTCTGGTAGAATTCACGCTTAATTGGCGGGACTGAGGCCACAAAGATTGCTGCAAACATGGACCACAGGGGGACGTTCATGAAGGCGAAGAATTTGGTCATAATTTTCATAAACAGGCCCTGCGGAGGAGACGAAGCCGATTTGATTGAAGAGGCGGATGAATTGGACGCCGTAGCGTTCCTCTCGGTGACTTGGGTGTAGGACTTCTGCGACGGAGAAGAAGGGTTTTCGTCGTCACCATCCGAAGGGACATGATGCAATAGCGGGTCACGCTCGCGATGAAGCGTCTGCGACTCTTCATCAAAGTACACTTCCTCCACGACCAACTGCTGTTTGGCCAACAGCGTGTTGTATCCCCAGGACCAACGGAGAATCTGGCCCAGCTGCTGGAAGATCAATAAATACAAAATGCCTCTCGACGCCACATCGTCGGGATTGTCGTTTTCCAAATCCGGCCAAGTCAAGTTGGGCAGCGTGTAGGCCAGCGCCACCGTCAAAGACACCGGGACGGAGTTGGAGTTGCCAAAAACGGCCATCGCCGTGACAAAGTTCGTCTCGGCCCTGTTCAACCTGAAGAACCGCGAAACGGTGCGTCCACTTACAAAGGTGATGAAAGTGGTGATGCAGAAGAACACGGGGATCACCGCCACGTCCACCAGCGCCTTGAGCGACAGCGAGCTGGCCAGCTTGCTGAAGATCAGACACGGTGTAAACAAGCTAACATTAAGCGCGCCAATTTGCTTCTGGACGGACCCAGTGAGCAAACCTGAGCGGGCAGCTACATAGCCGGAGACGCAGATGAGGATAGTCTTGAAAACTGCCTGTAGGGTGAGAAAGGAAAGGTTGAAGTAATCGAGGTTGTTTTCCATAAAAAAAAAGTGAGGAGAAGGTGAGAGCAAAGAAAAAAAAAAAACTCGAGAGAAAAGAGCTCCCTTTTATGTGAGTGTGTGATTTGTGCAGAAAAAACAAGCTTTGCGATCGGCGTCTATTGCGCCATCAGACGCCCCAAAGTAGTCAAAACCCAAAAATCCCAACACGCGGGATGGCCGGCCAATCAGTGTAGGCCCTCCCCACCCGTGCATTATCTGTCTTATCGACGCTGATTAAGACGCTATCTGATGACGGTCTGCCCAGACATGTAGGACTCATAGCGAATACTCTTGGCCCGGATCGCCTGCTATGGTATAGGACCAGCGCACTATAGCATGGCACTGCCACGACCACCCTGTGGGCGGAAGATTGTCTTTATGCAATCAGATAAGGTTGGACCAAATTTCAGGTTGGAATGCTAATCATACGCCCTCCTGACTGTGGTCTCAAATCTTCATCTCCGTTATTTCACTTTGTTTCCGCAGATAATCCTGGGGTAGCTAATTGATCCGTTTCGCAGATAACGGGAGATCGCCGGATTATTATGCGCGGCTTGTCTCAGCGAGCGGCTGAGCCGCAGCGATAGTTGCTTGCGCAGGAGGCCGTGCGATTGCCCTGCCCAGATGCTGACTGGCCGTTCCTTTTCTCTCTCTCGCTCTCATTCGTTGTCACTTGTTCCACTTGATACCCTGGTGGAGGGTGATTGACCTGTTTCAGGAGAGTGTTGCGCACCCTCTTTTCTCTTAGACAAGGAGCTCTTAAGAGAGTGTTCCAGCGTGCGCTGTGGGCGTTTGCATGTATGGGCACAATTGCCCTGCGGGTGATTTCTCTCGAGGATTAGCTGCCTCGCAGAGCTACCTTTTTTGCTTCTTTTCGGAGAAAAAAGAAGCCGCCGGAGGCTACATGGGCCGTGTATTGCCCTGCGGGCCGCCTTCTTTTCTAGAAAAGAAGCAAAAGCACTGAAGCCGCCGGAGGCTACGTGGGCCGTGTATTGCCCTGCGGGCGGCCTTCTTTTCTAGAAAAGAAGCAAAAAGCACTGGAATTGCCTCGCAGAGCTACCTTTTTTGCTTCTTTTCGGAGAAAAAAGAAGCCGCCGGAGGCTACACGGGTCATGTATTGCCCTGCGGGCGGCCTTCTTTTCTAGAAAAGAAGCAAAAGCACTGGTTTCTCTGAGATAGATGTCACTCGGGGGTTAATTGCCTCGCAGAGCCACCTTTTTTGCTTCTTTTCGGAGAAAAAAGAAGCCGCCGGAGGCACACAGCGAGTTTGGGTTGTGAAAGGCTCTAGACACTACTAAGTAGGTAAATAATGTCTGTTACTATTTCTTGAACTGGTCCTCTACCTGTGAAAAGTCCATCTCGGGATGCTGTGATTTGAACTTTTGAAATATTTGCTGCTTCTTGAGCTCGTCGCTAGATGGAAGCCCCTGTTGCTTCTGACGTTGGTCAAACATCATCTTCTCGACCATTGCTCGTGTCTCATCGTCCAGATCGCCCAATTGCGAGTTCTCCGGCTTAATCTTGCTCACGTCGATCTTCGGGTCGGATTTGATAACGTGCGGCCACCATTCTGTTTTGTTGGACTTTTCCAGTGTGATAGACAGCTCGCTCTGGTCTACGACTGTCCATGTGGAATCTTCTGCGGAAATACTATTGAATAGCTCGCCTTCTATCAACTTTTCATCCGGCTTGGTCTTCAGGCTCGCGCTCAATTTGTTTCGACTCATATCCACATGGACAAACTTGCCGCGAGTATTCGGTGGCAGCTTAATAGACACAGTCACATCCTGTAACGTCTGTTTCCAGACGTAAGGCAGGTCGTTGTCTTGATAGTTCCATTCTGTAGCAGCACTCATTGCGTTGGTGTGTGAGCAGTGTGTCGGTTCTATGCCGACGACTTGTCAACAACCTATGCATAGTTGTGCGGTGCACGGCTGAATCCACCTATGGATAGGCGGCGGCACACGCATGGCTGAGAAATCCGCCCTTTAGTTTTCCCACTATAATTTTAACAGGAGGAACGTGACCAGTGGTAATAGTGATCAATTGGTCAAATATTCGGCCATAGGCCGCTTTTGGGGGGTATTCATCCCATACAATTGTGGCCAGTGGAGCAAAAAAGAGAGCAAAACTCTATTCCACGCGGAGAAGTATTTATATAGCAAGACGTTTGTAAACAAAAACAATCGCCTCCAACATGCCAGCGAGATCCCCTTTCCAAATCAGCCCCAAATATTCCGTGTTAATTGAGAATGGAGACGAGGAGACAGACCGTGTCAACATGGTAATTGACACTTTAAGGGCCCACGGACTCAATTGCATGCCCAGTCGGGCAATAGTGCCTGGATATAGCCGCATCCAGATAACGTGCACCGAAACAAGGTTGGCACAGCAAGCGTTGGTTGCAGGGTTTAAAAATGAAGAGTTGGATTCGGACAATGCGTTATTTTATCGCCTGAGCTCATACGAATGCCTGGAATTGCTGTTACAGGTTATAACGGAGGAAGCACAAATATACCCAGGACGATGGGGGTTTATCAAAAAAGTCAGTTTTGCGAACCAAAACATTATCGATGCCTGCGAGCGACTGCAGCACAAGGTGAATTTCCAGTTTCTTGCATTTGAATCTGATTTGGATGAAATCAGGGATGTCTACGGTGAGAAGAGGGCGATTGAAGTTGCACACGAGGGAATGTTCTTAAAAGTGTCGGCAATTGTCGTTCCATGTGTTTTAGGAATGCATTGGCTGACGGTGAACCGTCCACAAGAGTTCTCAAGTCCCCATATTCTTCCGGTGACTGCCTTTTGGGCATTGTTTCTTTCGTTTCAATGGGACTGCAACTTCTACAGACGCCTGCAACAAAAATGGAGATTACTGAGGCCAAGGTTCCTTCAACCCGGAGACACCACATATCGCTATCCGGTGATTCCCAAAATATTATACGCAGGGGTTCCGTTGGCAGTTGCAGACATTATATTGGCTCGTTATGAAGAGTGCGTTGGTTTTATTCCCCACGGGTTGTTGCTGTTTATCTATTACTGCCCACTTGTGGCAATCCTGTTTTTCGGCTACTGGCAATAAATACCTAATAGAAAATTGCTCCAAATAAAATTTGGCTTCTATAGAAAAGGGACCTGTGAGGAGACCTGTTTGGCAGTAGTTAGTGTATTGTCTATATATCAGTTGAGGTCGTAATATCGTTGGTTCTGTTCCAGCAAGGCTTCCTTGCGAAGATCAATCTTTGGCGTTTCCATCCCATGGTTGGCGGGTAAATTGAGCACATGTTCTTTGATACGTTCGTAAACACCAGTGGAGATCATCTGAATGCCTGTGGGCTCGGAACCACGGGGTAGAATCACGTCAGCAAACTGCTTTGTTGGTAAAATAAACTCGTTCATCTCCGGACGAGCATTATTCAAATAAGTAGATAGAATACCGCCTAGCTTTGAATCGTCATCACCAATATCTCTCAAGACCCACCTTGAGAGCCGGGTGTCAGCATCTCCATCAACAAATACCTTCATTACGGCCTGGTCACGGAGCTCCTTATCGAACAACGCATATAAACCTTCCAATAGGACAACAGTTTCTCTATTCGGGTCAACATTGAACGTCTTCAAATGGCACTTGACTCGGTCAAAGTCTACACATTTGGGTCCCCAAGGATCAATTTTCGGGTCGTAAAAGTCTTTCAAATGCATCACTTCTAGCTTGATAGGGACATCTTCATTGCTCAGGTTTTTCACTGTATTGCTGACATTGTTTAACACAACTCTCTTCCCTGACGCATGCCCTCCAGCAATTAATACTAGCCAGACCATTCTTTTTATTCCTTCAAGGGTTGGAAGTTGATCCCAACTCCGCACAATTTTTTTTTCTTTCCTCCGGCGGAACACCAAAAAAAAAAAAAAGAGCCAATACCAATATGAGTGTTGAATTTGATCGAAAAGCTGATGGTGAGTGGATACGGTAAAACTTGCAAAAATAAGAGAGAAAGAGATGTACTAACATGTGTATAGAGGAGTTGGAATTTACGACTTCATCCAAGGATGTTAGCATTTATTCTACGTTTGAGAGCATGAACCTCGATAACGATCTACTGCGAGGAATTTACGCATATGGATTCGAGGCGCCCAGTGCTATTCAGAGTAGAGCCATCACACAGATTATAAGTGGACGAGATATCATAGCCCAGGCACAATCCGGTACTGGTAAAACTGCGACGTTTTCTATCGGCATGCTGGATGTGATTAACATTAAACAGCGAACACCCCAGGCAATTATACTCAGTCCTACGAGAGAACTTGCGACCCAAATTAGAAACGTGGTGTTGGCACTAGGTGATTATTTAAATGTTCAATGTCATGCCTGTATTGGAGGTACAAGTATAGGTAGGGACATCAAGGCTCTAGAACGGGGCCAGCACGTTGTATCTGGTACACCAGGAAGAGTTCTAGATATGATCAAGCGGCGCTATCTCAACACCAAGGATGTTAAGATGGTGATTCTGGATGAGGCTGATACTTTGTTGGAATCGGGATTCCAGGACTCTATTTATGATATTTATAGATACCTTCCACCGGCTACCCAAGTCGTTGTAGTCAGTGCTACCTTACCGACCGATGTGTTGCAGATGACCAACAAGTTCATGACTGATCCGGTTAGAATCTTGGTTAAGCGTGACGAATTGACATTGGAAGGCTTGAAACAGTATTTTATTGCGGTAGAGAAGGAAGATTGGAAATTTGACACTTTGTGTGATCTATATGACACCTTGACTATCACCCAGGCGGTTATTTTCTGCAATACCAAGAGGAAGGTTGATTGGTTGACTAATAAGATGAAGGAGGCCAATTTCACTGTAGTTTCTATGCACGGTGATATGGAACAACGGGAGAGAGATACTATTATGCAAGAATTTAGACAGGGTAGCTCTCGAGTGTTGATTTCCACTGATGTATGGGCTCGAGGTATCGATGTTCAGCAGGTCTCTCTTGTTATTAACTATGATTTACCCAACAACCGTGAAAATTACATCCACAGAATTGGTCGTTCGGGCAGATTTGGCAGAAAGGGTGTTGCAATTAATTTTGTAACCGATGAGGAAGTCAAGATTCTTCATGATATCGAGCAGTACTATTCCACCCAAATTGATGAAATGCCTATTAATATTAACGAGATGTTATAATAATAATATAGTAAATAAATACGTGACAGTATCTGTTTCTAGGAATGGTAGCTCATTGGTACCGTGCTTCGGGGGTGCTTTTGCGGACCAAACTCATGCGCATACAGTTTCCCAAGTATGGAGCTGCACGTATGTACCAAATCGATGTGTGTGTGATTTGATAAAACAAGGAATACACTATAGACCTGAAAAAATCGTGAACTAATTGCTTCCAATCGCTTTCAAAGTTGTGGTAGGAATTCATAACGGCTTTTTGCTGATGATCTGCCGTTGCCATGACAACTACGAGCTGTCAGAAAGCGCGCAAACGCGGTGTGGATCGGGACGCGCGCATGTAAACAAAAAGATGCACACTTTCACGAAATACCTCCTCAAAGTGATATACTACGGAGAAGCCTTAATTGTTTCATAGTCACGGATCCTCCCTATTTATTATTTATTGCCATGCGCAGTGTACGGAATAACAATCCACCCAACAACTCTAGTAGGATCCAGCCGCCTCGAGCTACGGCTACGGCCCCGGTAAGGAGAAATAGGGCGGCTCCGGTATCCGCAGGGTCAACTTCCACTGCTAGTAGAAGTTCGTCAATTTCGCGGACAATTGAATCTGAAGAGAAGACCAATAGTAGTTATGACCCGGGGGTCGACGAGGGATCTAATATACGCGTCGTGGCTAGATGTAGAGGTCGTAATGACCGTGAAATCAAGGCCAAGAGTAACGTAGTCGTGGATGTTCAGTCGACGAATGAAGTTTCTGTCCGCATAGGGGAAGATTTAGGCAACAAAAAGACATATAGTCTTGACCGTGTTTTTGGGTCCGAATCCGATCAGAGTATTGTATTCGACGAGGTTGTTTCTCCCATTGTCACTGACTTAATGAATGGGATGAATTGCACAGTCTTTGCATATGGCCAAACCGGTACAGGAAAGACGTAAGTTAAATCCACTGTTGCGACAAAGTTCCATGCTAACCTACTCCCCAGTTTCACGATGACCGGTGATGAAACTATAATAAACGATAGTTACGCACACGACGCTGGAGTGATTCCTCGAGTATTATTTAAACTATTCAACGCAATTGATATCAAAGGCGGAGATTATTCAGTCACATGCTCGTTTTTGGAACTATATAATGAAGAATTGAGGGATCTGTTGGATGATGATGATAACAAGAAGTTACGAATTTTTGATGAAAACACATCCAAAAAATCTGTCCACATACAAGGTTTGTGTGATGTACACTTGAGCGACGCAATAAGTGGGATGAAGTTGTTACAATCTGCTCTTGAACGGCGGCATGTTGCAGCTACTAAGATGAACGACCTTTCCAGTAGATCACACACAGTCTTTACGATAAATGTAGCGCTGGACGCCGACAAGACTGGCGAATATTTAACTCGAGGGAAAATCAACCTAGTCGATTTGGCGGGATCCGAAAATATTGGAAAATCTGGGGCCGAGAACAAACGAGCTCGCGAGGCAGGAATGATCAACCAATCGCTGTTAACCTTGGGTCGAGTTATAAACTCGTTGGTGGATAGATCACCCCACATCCCATATAGAGAGTCCAAGCTAACCCGGATATTGCAAGACTCTTTGGGCGGACGAACGAAAACGTGTATCATTGCAACAGTGAGCCCTGCATTAATCAACGTTGAAGAAACTTTGAGTACGCTTGAATATGCTAGTCGGGCTAAAAATATCAAAAACAAGCCTCAATTAAACTCCACTCTACCCAAAAAAGCGCTCTTAAAGGAGTATGCAACGGATATGGAGAAGCTCCGACAGGATTTAATAGCCACGAGAAAGAAAAATGGAATCTATTTGAATTCAGATAATTATAAAGAGATAATGGCAGAGAGCGAGAGCCAAAAGATTCTGGTCAATGATCAACAACGCAAGCTAGATATTGTCAATAAGCAACTAAAGGCGGCTCGGGAATTAGTCGAAAGTACCAAACAGCAATTACTACAAGTGAATCGTGAATTGGAATCGTCATCGCAGGGATTAACCATGCTCTCGGATTTGGAATCGACAAGCAATGAATTACAGAATACTCGGGATGAATTGGGTACTAACGGAGGTGGGCTACGTTTGTCTATTGTTGGATCGAATTTAGACGGTCTCACAATGGGCCAGGAATTAATTAGCACGTTGGACCGAACAATAACTGATGTCAATGTTCTACGGGACAGGCTACAACAAAAATACAACATTGACAATCAAACCAAGGAGAACATAACAACGTCGTGCGCGGATATTGATTCGTCCATCATCCAAGTTTCCTCAATATTGTCTGGTTTTGGAACTAAGCACGACGAATTGAGTCAATATCTTCATCGTATTATCGAAGAACGGATACAAGAGGAAGTTAAGCGGATCTCTTACACCTCAAGTTTCATCGACGAGAGTTTTGCTAATCTTAATGGTTTGAAGAATAGTGTGCAGAGCTCAGTTAACAAGTCCGACAGCGATCTTCAAAAATTGTTCGATACAGTAGATGAGGTCCGGCAAGATATTAAATCCAAGGTCCAAGACGGTCTCAAGGGTTTGCAACACTCGGCCGGGGACATTTGCAGTCATATTGGGAAGGAAATCGAGAAGTTCAAAACTCACATTCAAACTCCTGTTTCAGAAATTAATAGTATGTTGCAGGAGGCATCCCAAGAACAAGGTCGACGAACACAGCAAGTTAACGAGACCATTTCTAAATTGAAGAAGGAAATGATGAGAGAGACTGACGAATTGCGACGAAACTACCAAATGCAAATGAACGAATTTACTGACCGGATGAAGCGTGAACTTCAGCAGTCTGCGCAACAGCGGAAAAGTTTAATGATGCAGCTGATGGATACGATGGCTACACACGATACACAAAACGAGTCTCGATTGTTAGAAGCAATCAATAATGCTCCTTTGGGCCACTGCGCTATCGACTTTTGTGAGGCTTCTTCCAAACACTCCAATGAATTTTCACGAATTATGACTATTAATGAACAAAACTATACCCACCTCGCAACCTCTAATAACCAAATCTCTGAGAATCTTGACAAACTAATGATTAATGTTGAAGAAAGCGGGAAAATCATCCACGCTGCATCTACTGATATCAATGTTGTGACGAAGGAATCTATTGATCGGCAAGTTGAGTTGATTGAACGTAATATCAAATCTTTAGATGATTTTGTATCTAAAGTCAGCATCCAGAAGAATGATTATACCGGAGTTGTCGACGAAAGTTTTGGCCAGATGTCGTCTAGTTATGAAAATGTTCTAAAAACGCTCGCGTCACAGTTACAAGCGGTACATGAGAATTTCCGGTCGTGGATAGCAAATAATGAAACAGCTGGCCTTTCGGAACTCTGGCAAGGGGTCGAAAAAAGTTCCAACATTCATTTATTGAAAATTTCAGAATCGCTAAAAAGACTACAGTCGATTGAACTTCGGGACGCTCTTATTAAAAGAAATTCCAATGATCAATGCGATGTTAGCATGGCAGAAGAAGAAGAGAAGAATATGAACAATTCAATGGATTCTGAGGATAGTGGAAGAATTCCCCTTAACGAAATCAATCAGGCTGAAAACCAACTACCTAAGGAAAAATCTGATAAGCCAGTAGATGTTGAATTACCGGTAAAAAGAGCATTAGAAGACGACGCCTCTGTGAGCAGGATTGCGAGAAATATCACGCGACGCCGATTAAATAAGTAAATAATTTGTATTTTTTAATAATTACCACACTACACAACAATGAAATATAATCCTCTTTCGGAGAGACTGGACTCAGCTGATTTTAAAAGCAAAAATAAATATAAGTATACTTCTATGAAGAATTAAGTAGCTGTTTGAGCTGTTCGGATCTATCAATGACGGCCTGCATCAATTGGTTAGTTTCGAGTAATTTTGAGGACGAGTTTTCAGAGCCGCCACCCGACTTCTTCTTTACTAAGTTTGTTGTGCTACTAGTACCATCTATCAGCAACTTGATGGAGGATTGGTCTTGATTCATCCACGATGGGGCGGCTGATTTGTCCGTAGTAACATTAACAACTTGCCAGTAAGGGGACAAAGATTTGTAGGAGACAACTTTTTCGCCAGTTTGATCAAAGTCCACAATTACGGACAAGTCGCCTGGTTGCTGATCCAGCGTATCTACTGTCGGGCTGAAATCGTCGTCTTCAAACACATAGCGTACTTCTGGATATAATTGCGATTGGACAAAATGACCCTTTTCGACGCTTTTTGATCTTTCTGTGACATCATTATCTTGTTTCCCCGGTGAAGTATTTTGGCTATGGATGATTTCGCCGCCGTCGGTCGTTTTAGAGGACACAGTCGACGGGCCGTTGCTAGGTAACACGTAGGTAGAATTGTCTCGCAAAACTACAAAAAATGGCAGAGAAGAGCTCTTCCAACGTACGTCGCAATTAGAGTGAGGAACGGCGTCTGAACTGGTTGGCGTGTCAGAGCTCATATATGTATCTTTGCAGGCGAAGACCAGAATGGATATCACAGCATTATGAGTGCTATGATCGGCATATGTCGGTGTACCGGTCCCAGAAGACATAAAGGGAGACTGACGCTGGGGACTGCCTGGCTCAAGAAATAGGTTAGGGATGGCTATATACAATTACCACAAGCTTGACTGGACCCCTTAGTAGCGGGGATTCTTTCTTCATACGTAGAATCTGGATTGGTGGGTATTATTTACCTATGAGTCTTTTTGATCTGTGGTCCACGAGGGCAATTGCATAGAGTCGAGTAGGTTTTGGTTCTTAGGTAGAAAATAACGTCAACGAACCGGATATCAACCAATTGAACAAATCAAGTATTCTGTTTGTTGTTCTGTTTTTGGATGGTTCATGACTCTCCGTATCCTGAAGTGGATTCCCTGGGTCAGATACTTAGTTTTATACCGTACAACTGGTGTTAAGGTTACGATTGCTTGACGAGTTGCAATTTAATGAGCCTGTATGGGATCATAGTTAATCGGTCTCAGGAGGCTTTTCAATAGCACTTAGCTATGTCTCTTCTTTTGCTAAGAGCTCCAATTATGCATATCACTGAGACATCTGCGTAGCTATAGAGCCATTGTTAAAGCGAGCCGCACTAGCTTTTGGACGGTGCGGATCGGGTCACCGGTCCCAATGAGAACCAAAAAGAAAAAAGATGCCACGCGCGTAATTTTTGGTAAAAAAAAAAGTTGTTGCAGCATCATCTCCTGAGTGACTAAATTTTCAATCACATAAAACATGCTTGACATTATCCAATTTTTAGAAGAAAAGGGAGGAAACCCGGAATTGATTCGAAAGAGTCAAAAGGCTCGAGGAGCAAGCGTCGAAATCGTTGACGAGATTATCAACGATTATAAGGAATGGACCCGGATCCGTTTCGACCTCGACCAGCTCAACAAGGATCAAAACAAGATCCAAAAAGCCATCGGCCAGAAGTACAAGGCCAAGGAAGATGCTTCTGAGCTTGTGAAGGAAAAGGACGAGATTGTGAAGAAGAAGCAGGAGCTGACGGCCGCTGAGCAACAGGCTGATCAAGATTTGCGTAATAAGGTTAATACTGTTGGTAACATTGTCCACGAATCTGTTCCAGTTAGCATGGACGAAGAAAACAACGAGCTTATTCGAAAGTGGGCCCCAGAAGGGGTTGAATTTGACGAATCCAAACAGGGTACGCTATCCCATCATGAGATTTTGACTCGATTAGACGGTTATGATCAGGATAGGGGTACCAAGATTGCTGGTCACAGAGGATACTTCTTGCGCAACTACGGGGTCTTCTTGAACCAGGCGTTGATCAATTATGGTTTGGACTTTTTGGCCAAGAGAACTTACACTCCTCTCCAAGCTCCGGTTATGATGAACAAGGAAGTCATGGCCAGAACGGCCCAATTGTCTCAATTTGACGAAGAATTGTATAAGGTTATGGACGGCGAGGATGAGAAATATCTCATTGCCACTTCTGAACAGCCAATCTCCGCTTACCACTCTAATGAATGGTTTGAACAACCGGCCGAACAACTTCCAAAGCGCTATGCCGGTTATTCCTCCTGCTTCAGACGTGAGGCCGGCTCCCATGGCAAGGAAGCTTGGGGTATCTTCAGAGTCCATGCTTTTGAAAAGATTGAACAATTCTGTATCACCGAGCCGGAAAAATCCTGGGAAGAGTTTGATAGCATGATCTCTCATGCCGAAGAATTCTACAAGTCTCTTGAAATCCCTTACAGATTAGTTGCAATTGTTTCCGGTGAGCTGAACAACGCTGCTGCTAAGAAGTACGACTTGGAAGCCTGGTTCCCATATCAAAAAGAATACAAAGAACTTGTTTCTTGCTCCAACTGTACTGATTATCAATCCAGGAACCTTGAGATCAGATGCGGCATCAAGAAGATGAATGAAAAGGAAAAGAAGTACGTCCACTGTCTCAATTCCACCCTGTGTGCTACCGAAAGGGCGCTCTGCTGCATTTTGGAAAACTACCAAACTGACGACGGGCTCAAGATTCCTAAGGTCCTCCGAAAGTACATTCCAGGTGAACCAGAGTTCATCCCATATGTCAAAGAGCTTCCAAAGGACTCCACGTCTAACAAAAAGAAGAAATAAAGTATCTCAATATACTATACTAAATATTTTTATTACGTTTGTCTGTTGGCATGCATGTGCTGACACACTCACAACTATTCGGGGGATTGTTTTTAATTACATATTATGGTATTTATGCGTTAGTAAAATCTCTATATTCTTTTGGAGCAACGGACCGGCTTTCCTCATCGCTGAGCCTGCCATGTTCTTGGTCACTAAAAAATCCCAGTGATATCAGGGATAACATTGTCACATTTAACATGAATGATTCCTGGGGCTGGGGCAATGAAAGCATCACAGTGCCCAAACGGGAATTCCGCTTCACTAGAATCGCCTGTGTTGTGTTAGTGAGAATTGCATAACGGACATTGTTTGCCCGCATGAGCATGAATAGGTTGTCTAGTTCGCTTCGTAATGTCTGTATTTCGGGCTTCGTTTCGTCATAGGACTGTTGACCATGCGAGATGACAGTAACTAACGGTTGGTTCAGGTCCACTCGCCACGGCTCAACTACCTGTATCAGCATCCATGGTATTGTATTTGAGGAGCCAAAATTCAGCACTAAGCTTGGATTCATGTTGGTCTCCTGACATTGGTGTCCAAATCGAAAGCCGAGATCCTCGGGTCTGGCCTGGACGATCCCTAAACATTCTTTCACCAGGATTTCTGAAAAATAAACGGTTTGCCTATAAAAGTAGAGACATACCTGGTCAATGTCGGCAGTGCTCGGATCCAGCTGGAGATTCGCCAGACGGAGTTCATTCTGTAGCTGAGAGTGTCTATATTGAAGCTCCTGTGGCAGCGATCGGATGGAATTTACAATCAACCGTTCAAAGTCATGTGGACATAGACACCAGCTAATGTTCATAATTAGATGAGGTTTTTGACGAACAATTCATTCAAACCTGAGGAAACAGAAAAAGAAAAAGAAAGAACAATAATGAGAATATGAGAATAACAATAATAATAATAAAAAAAAAAAAAAAAAAAAAAAAAAAAAAAAAAAAAAAAAAAAAAAAAAAAAAAAAAAATCCACCGACCCAAGCCTATATAATCACAACTATTATTTCGGTTCCGGTACGAACGAACTCTAACTTTAACGGGCCCAAGAGGATAAAAACAAAAATTAAAATGTGTAGCAGTAAGTGTGTGAGAAACAATGTGTGTAAGGGGCTCGGGATTTGAAAATCGATCTTGATTTCATACAGTGCAAATCCTTCCTTAATGGTACATGCATTTTATGATTTGCGATCTCTATTGTTTGATCAGGAAATTGGCTAAATTGGCCGTTCGTCCTTTTAAAAACTCTACACAGGAAAAGAAAAATTCGCTATTTCCATTTATATAAAACCTTATAAAGAAGCTTTCTCTTCTTTACGTATTATTTTCCGTTTTCTCTCCTTTCCTTTCCTTTTTTTTTTTTTTTTTTTCTTTTCCATTGTGTCAAAAAAAAATGATTGCATCCAGAGCCCCTGAAATTTCACTCGCGCGCAAAAA